>JACEFZ010000527.1:0-35163 GCA_014155875.1 Cepaea nemoralis | reverse complement strand
CGAGTTTCCTTCCCAAAAACGGAAAACAAACTCTGTGCTCAGCTGATAGCAATGTTAACTTGGCTTCTTTGTTGATTTCTGATATCGGCAATCATTTCATTTCTTGCGTCTTTCTCACACGACAACCTTGGCTTAACTGAAGGCCTCACGTCCGCCGCTCCGTGTCACCGGTTGCGTGTCACGTGATCTGGTGAACTCTTAACTTTTAGAGTTCACTCTGTTTTTATACTGCCAAATGGTTTTCACTTATTCGCCTTGTCTCCCTTATATCAGGCTCTCGTAGAGATTAACTCTATTCTCCTATTCATTATGTCCTTGCCTGTTTCCATTGACTATTCATGTCCTCCCTATACGAGTTGTTACATGGCAGTATACCCCCCCCTTTTCAAAATGGTGCAACCATTTTGACAGTATGCACGGTGTATTGACTATTGACATGTAGCAACATCGCTTATTTGGGGTCTCAGTCTTATCTGCTCATCTTATCTAATTCCAATACAAATTCTTTACATTCTCATAATATATTCAATGATATTCAGATAATCACATCACAAAATGAAAAGAAAAATAATTTTATATGTCGGACACGCACTTCCTAGTCCCTACTTGGACGGCGTGTACGTTCAGTCTCTTTTGTTTCCGAGTACTGACACGTAACTGTGCAATGAGCTTCAAAACGTCCCCTGGGCGTCTCCATGCCGTTACCTCATTCATGCTTAAGCATGAGCATCCTTCATCCTTCCACAAGCCCTTACGCCCTGGATGAAGGTACGTGTGTGTTTAAGAGGAATCATTATCCTCTCTATCATGGATGTTTTTCCTGTATGTGGAACCATTGTATATGATTTAAGACCTATTGCTCTCTGTTGTCTCTGATCTCTTGTCAATATGTTTTACCGTTTGATGGTCCCATGATCATCATATTTGAGATGTGGGGGTTTGCTGCCTTAGTATCTCTCTAGTTTTCCTTATTCTAGACTTGCAGGCTCAACATAGTTTTTCCGTTCATCTTCTCTTTGACCCTTTGATATTCAATACTCTTATCATCTTTACTAACTCGCTAGATGATCTTTTGTGTCTGTACATTCATGTTCATGTACCTACTAATATTCACCAATGTAGTCGCTGAGGTGAATGTATACACACCTATTCATATGTATATCAATATCAGTCTGTGTTCAATAAAATCAACAATTGTCTAATGCATACATATATAGTAGAGTTATGAATTCATATTCAATTTCTATGTTGCCAGTATTCCCATTATACACTCTTTCTCTCCTTCTCATTCTGTCTATCTCACATTCTGATAGATTATTTAAGTATAACTGACAAATTCCATTTATCCCCACACACTCTATGGACAGATACTATTCATTCATTGAAAATGACAAACCTAATGCAGTATCTGAATGAATACTGTGATGCTGTGTGCATCACCCATTGCATTAATGACCTTATCTTTTCATGCTTTCTTACTCTTCCATTCCGTTATGAACCCGTGATTGTGCTATCCTGTTGTTTCGATGTTTTGTGATTTGTTGTATTCACATTGTGATGTTATGTGTGTTAGTTGTTGTTAAACACTGTATTGCGTTCTGACTGTAGTGTTCTGTCTATATGTGGTTGTGACATAATCACCAACCATCATTCTACAGTGCATCAACATTTGCACGCCAAAACAGAGAAAGTTATACAATTGACCGCACTAAGGAGTACGAACACCAACTTGACACCGGAGATGGACATGTGTCGTCTAAATTTGGAAATTACAGCGTCTACAACTAGGGAAATTATTGGAAGGAGCGGGTCACGTGATGTTAACGCTGACATGCTGAAAGCGTTACATATTTAAATCGCGCACTTCTCCTCCAACAGCCCTGACAGATAGTCAGATCGCCAATGTGACCTGGGTTTTCCATAAAAAAACAGCAGATTGATCCGAATTCCGAGGTTAGCGTGTGAATCTTCAGATCTATGTGATGCCCAGATGTGTACAGTAGAGGTATCCAGTGTTTGTGCGTCACATTAAATGTACTAATTATGAAATAAAACCTCTGAAGTGTTAAAATGTCGACTACTAACTTCAGACTACACAGAGCCTTGCAAAACTCACAACCTCATACGTTCTCAAAACTGCAAACTCTGAAGTTCTTCAATACATCTGTAAGCTTTAATGTGTGCTTACTACAACAATCTATCACAGAAAACTGTACTAGGTGAGAATTCAACCGCACTCTTACACATTTCATCAAAACTGCTTAAATTGCTATCTGCTAATCACAAGACAGTTTGTGCACAGGAACCACTGCATCGCTTGAAAACGTACTTAGTTCTGCCTATTCGCAATCTAGGGAGCTGAGAGAAAGATTATATCTTTCCTTTCCTCTTCATGAATTGAAATAATAGGGTTTGATAGAAATTAGTTGTATTTATGTGTCAGATTTTCACTTAGACAAAGCATTCATTAACTGCATTGCCTAGAACAGGTTACGCTTTGGAAGAGAGTCACAACTTAGCGTCCTTGTGCAAACAACAAGATTATTCATAGAGTTTTATCAGCCAGCCATTCACCGCCCTCATGCTCAAATAACAGAAGAGGGTAGAGGGCGCCATAGATTTAGTTGCGAATTTGCTGGTCTTACTAATTAAATAAATATATATCTTGTGTCAGCCCAATCGTCTAGAAGAAGCACCTTCTCAAACCACTCCTACGATATAAATGTTAAATGTTAATTATGGGCCAACTTACGACAGACCGCTCGCCATTTTGCTGGAGTAACCACAACAGGCCAGTCGGCAGACGAAACTTGAATCACTTTAAACTGCCATAATTTTCACTCAGGCTGTAATATTATAATTCGACGCCCAACATCTGTGCTCAGCTGATAGCAATGTTAACTTGGCTTCTTTGTTGATTTCTGATATCGGCAATCATTTCATTTCTTGCGTCTTTCTCACACGACAACCTTGGCTTAACTGAAGGCCTCACGTCCGCCGCTCCGTGTCACCGGTTGCGTGTCACGTGATCTGGTGAACTCTTAACTTTTAGAGTTCACTCTGTTTTTATACTGCCAAATGGTTTTCACTTATTCGCCTTGGCTCCCTTACATCAGGCTGTCGTAGAGATTAACTCTATTCTCCTATTCCTTATGTCCTTGCCTGTTTCCATTGACTATTCATGTCCTCCCTATATGAGTTGTTATATGGCAGATAGGTAAGTGGACTACAAGTGTGAATAGAGGCAATAGAGTAGCAAACATAGCATACAAATGCCATAGAAGCCTCGTGTTATTACGAAAATATTATCCCCAAACCAGAAGAATTCCCCGGTCAAGGTGTTAATCGAGATGGCCTCTAGGCCAGTGTTTTTCAAACTTTCTGCTGGAACAGATCCTTACCCAAATGTTTACGTTGCTCAAGGAACTCTGTGCGATGATCCAAATGTCTGTCCTACTTTATGTAATAAACCAGACGGGCAGAAGTGTTGCATTTAGGCATCCTAGGCGGAACCCCTGGCTGCCACTCGAGGAACCCCGGTTGAAAAACTCTGCTCTATGCTGATTATTTAGGCTGGTCCTATTTATATATTTTGGAAACCTAATTATGAGATATATTCTATTACCAAAGGTACCTATAAATTGTATATGACCTTTGATGAGCCGTAGCTTCACCAGTCACCCATAGTCCTCTGCTTTTCTTGTGTTTCAATAGGAGTTTAATTATGTTTCTAATTCAATGTCTTTTTTTTTTCATTGTCAGATCCCGTATACTTCACCCTTCATTACCACAGCTTAGAAAAGAAAAGTAGACGCCGAGTGTCGCGTGTTCATTGAAGAATGGGGAGTAAAGTACTTCTTTGTGGAAACAAAGGACCAGAAAACCAGCAGCGTAATATGCAGCGAAAGTGTTGCCGCTTTGAAAGAGTACAATCTTCGGCGCCACTACACAACAAAATATCTATCAACATATTCAAAGTATTGTACATAATGAGTATCCGGCCCACGCTCGTTATTTTGTCAGTTATCGGCCCGCCGTGAAAAAAGTTTGTTGACAACTGGCCTAGGTGATTGGAATGAGAGAGGTGAAAGATTAATAAGCCAAGTGAGCAGAAGGAAACCTAGTCTGGCACAGTCAAGGCCTGCACGCACTTATTTTCGCGCTGGCGAAAGGCCGTGCAAGTTTATCGAATTTAGTTAGTTAGTTAGTTAGTCGACAGATCATCCTCATTGCACACCGAACCATTCAGTCCATAAGTGCTCGGATCCCCTCCTCAGCAAATCCCGCAGCGTGTAGCGGCTAACGACACAAGTTCTGTGTTGGTTTATCAATCTTCTTTGGCTTCCTGCGTAGTGTTCTTGTTTGGCCACCCCTCTTTTAATTTGCTGTTCTCGCAGTCTGGCCATGGTTGTAGATTCACAGTCATCACTTTGTTCACGCAAACGTCTTACTTCTCGTAGAGCATTCAGAATGTCAGCCTGGTCCATGGCGCGTCCGCCCTCCACCGAAGCCTTACCTGCGAGCTTGTCAGCCCGCTCATTTCCTTGTACTCCCGCATGCCCTGGCACGAAGATGAAACTAATCTTTGCCAGCCGAGACCGCTCTAGAGGCAGCAACCATTCTCTTCGGATCGACCCCTCCTCTATCCTCTTGATCATGTTCATTGAGTCGCTAAGGAAACAAGCCCTAGTAAATGTCTGTGTCTCGAGCCATGTTATTGCTTTACTTACTGCCATGACTTCCATGGTCAGGCTACTTGTGGTTTCAGTGAAAGCACCAGAGTCCTCCTTCAAAATTCTCCCTCCGGCCCGAGCTTTAAAGGCCCATGAGCTTCTTACATGTCGGACGACCGACCCGTCACTGTCTAGCGAATTCTCGAAAATCAAAGCTTGTACTTCAGCCTCCACAGCAGCCGGATTTTCTTGTCTGCATTTCCTGTCTAGTTGGATGCAAACTGAAAAGGATGTGCAGAAGTCTGTTGGCACTTGCACCCACTCCTCGCCAGGTTCTAAGTCCTCAAGCGAACACACCTGTTGAAGAATGTCTTCGGCTTGACCCATCCACGACCGTCCTCTTTTTAACCTGCTGCCCCTCACCTTCCTAATTTCACTATGCAGTGGATGTTGTGTGTTTGCGTTAACTCTGAGGTAGGCGCGTGCCCTGCAAACTTATATTCTCTCTTCAATGGTTGGAAAATCAAGAAGGTAGCGCATCGCCCTGCATGCTGTATCTCTTGTACATCCAAGAATAATACGCATAGCTTCATTCTGTATCCTTTCCGTCCTTTCTATCTGCTTATGGCTGAGAATCAGGATTGCCATTGCATACTTCAAAACAGACATGACCAGCCCCTCGTACAGAAGACATAGATGGCGCTGCTCACAGTTTGCTGCCGCCATCACCCGCATCGCAGCCAAACCCCGCTTGGCCTTTGTTATCACCTGGTCTATGTGCACATTATAAGCAAGGCTTCGATAAAACCGTATCCCTAGGTAATTCATTGCCTGCGTTCTTTCCACCGTCTCTGAACACAGCATTACAGTTGGTGTTGGAGTGTTGACAATATGATTATTCAACGAGAACCAAGTCACTGTTGCATTTGTTGGGTTGACCATTGCCCCAGCTTCATCACACCAAGTACTTATGCGATTGAGTTCGGTTTGTAGTTCCACAGCAACCTGCTCTCTATCCTTACCCTGACGATACAATAAAATATCATCGGCATATGACAATGTCCTGCCAGGTCCAGTGATCTGCTCACTGGTGATTCTCACTGTGTAGACGTTGAACAGTACCGGACATAATGGTGATCCCTGTGGTAGGTCAGGATATATTGTTGTTGGTTCCGAAGTCCAACTGCCACATCTAAAAACTACGTTCCGTTGGAAGAGGGCTGCAGCGATCCAACTAAGGAGGAATAGACTTACTTTTAGCTCAAGAAGCTGAAACATTAAAAAATCCAATGGTTCTCTGTTGTATGCGTCCTCAAGATCAATCACTGCAGCAAAGGTTTCAATGCCTGAGTGGAAACCTTCATAGACATCATGGGCAAAGACTGCTGCATTGGTCCAGGTTTCTCTTTTTGGACGGTACCCACCCAGGGTAGGTGGGAAAACACCTTGCCTCTCTAGCTGGCTTGATATCTTCCTGGCAATTACCTTATCTGACAATCCTAGCCTGTATAAACGCCTTCAGTTACTACCATTTCGCAAACGCCTGCTTTTCAATAAAGCTAAACTAATTCACAAAATCCTGCATTGGAATGCCACAAATTACCTTTGGCCATTGTTTAAATATAATGCTAGACACAGTAAACGTTTAAATATACTACACATTCCGAAGCCTAGGATTGACTTATACAAAACAAGCTTAACGTACTCTGCAGCTCAGCTGTGGAACAATCTTCCACAAGAAATCAAAGACATCACCAATCCTTATTCATATAATCGCAAATTATTCGAACACTATCTCAATACGGATTACCTTCCCCCTTAATAATAGAGATAATAATAATAATAACAAAACCCTAGTATAACAGCCAGTCCCCTTTTTGAAGGCCAGTATATTCCACATGGCTAATATCAAGTGTCAGACCATTATCTAATATTACTGTGTCATGTAGTTTTGATGTTCGCATTTTGCCCATGACTTTATAATGTATATCTTTTATATTGTTGCTGTTCTTTGTTAGCCTTGAATGATGTGTGAATGAAATAATGTATGAAGGAGAGTGATAGAAGGGCAGAATGTTAGACGGGCCTGCGTGCCCAATTCTTAACCCTTTGAAAATAAAGTTTGTTCGTTCGTTCGTTCGTTCTCTCTCTCTCTCTCTCTCTCTCTCTCTCTCTCTCTCTCTCTCTCTCTCTCTCTCTCTCTCTCTCTCTCTCTCTCTCTGTGCCAAATGGTGCATTGCTTTCTAATGGTCAGACCCCCCCCCCCCCCCCATTTCTTTAACATAAATATCTCTTATAATAATAAATCATGCAATTAAACTGCGCATGCGTGTTCCCAGTTGCTTAGAGCATATTTAAAACAACATTCTGCGGAATTACCAGATAGCTAAAAGAAAGACACCAAGATCAGCAATGAAGGAAGGGGGGGGGGGGGGGGGCATACGCATCTAATATTGTTATAAGGGAGATTACTAGAATTTTAAAAAAAAGAAATCATATTTTTTTAAAAATCCGCATATCCTTTACAGGACATCGCTGTCAACACCAGCATCTTTCAGCTGTCTGTTGATTTCTTGGCAAGATTACATTCAGTAGTTTGCCATTGCTTTCTGAGCGGCCGGCTCAGTTATCCCGTAAGTCACCAGCAGGGGGTCGAACCTGCTTCCAGCTCTCCTCCGCTATGAGACTGCGTGATAAACGGGATTACGGAGAAAGTGTTGTAACCCCTCGGCCAGAGAGACCGGCACTTAGCTATAATATTAATGCCTTGATTGCTCACTACACTTATTAATAATTATGTTCAAGCATGCTGCGGAATTACCAGATAGCTATTAAAAAAAAAAAAAAAGCCGTCTCCGTGGCCAAAGTTTGCGAACGCGGGTCGACAGCCGCTTACTAGGCGTTCGAAACGCAGCCGCGACCGATTTGTGCAGCATTCCGTGACGCGTTGTGTTATAACGCGTTGGTATGGGAGTCGGTCGATCAGAAAGTACTGGAAAACTACGGAACGTAAAATATTGCCTAGTGCATCAACAGCAACTGAAAATGATGGTGTTGACTGCAACGTCCTGCAAGAGACATGAAAAAAAAAAACACCTAGACCTACAATGTGTAGGGGGCATAAACACCTAACATTATTATAAGGGGGATTACTAGAATTAAGAAACAGGAATTATATCCGTAGCTATAATTTAAAAGTTATCTTACGTATCCTATTCCTTATAATTTTAAATTAGAACCTAAATATATAAACTTAAATATAATAGAAAAAGAATATTATTTTAATAATACTTATAAAGAGTTGTTATCAATCTTTATGTACTTACATTTTATAATCCACTTTGCGGTTCTATAGGTAATTTAAAAAGTTTAAAAGTATAATTTTAATGTTAGGTCCCGACCTTTTATCCAAATGTAAATTTTTTACTGGCTCTCTTAGGGCCACATAAAATTTAAGACAGTTCTGTCCTAGAGGTTAGCGACTTTTCTCCGTAATCTCGTATACTCTCGTAAGTAACGTGACGACGGGGAGAATCAGCAGTGGTTCGAATCGCGTCGGTAACTTACGGGGTATGTGAGCCGGCCGCTCAGAAAGCAATGACAAACTACTGAACGTAATCTTGCCAAAGAAATCAACAATCAGCTGAAAGATGTTGATGTTGACAGCGATGTCCTGTAAAGGATATGCAAACATTATTACATAAATAAACACACATAGTATTATTTGGCGCTCACAGAAGGAGAAGAAGGAAATAGAGACTAGAGGACAACATAAATTTTGAAAGCTATAGTTACCGACCGGGAAAATAAAATAAAATTTAAGGGAAATTAACCACACACAACCCAAACTTTGATAGAAAAAGAAAACCCCGCCGCGGAGCAAACACGGCTAGGGCTTCTGATCGTCAGAAGTGTATCTTCTTCCCCAAGTGTTTCAGGCCATTACACTCTTGATACTCTAGGGGCGGTCTCCGTACGGGGCATGACTTCGGGCGTCTTTTTCCTGCCGTAGAGATGTCTCCAGATCTTTTTTTTTTTCACTATACAGTGAACATATTTTCAGAAATGTAGAAGATATAAATGGAATCGTCATTGGAGAACGAAACATCAATAACATTAGATATGCAGATGACACAGTATTGATTGCAGACAATGATCAGGATCCTGCAACAATTAGTAGATGCGGTTGTTGTACACAGTGAACAACTGGGGTTAGAATTAAATTGTAAAAAGACACAGATTATAGTCGTCATTGGGAAGAAATAAATACTACAATGTAATATACAAGTAAATGGAAATATTCTCCGCCAAGTGAATCGGTACAATTATCTCGGAACAGTCATAACATCTGATGGTAGATGCTTTGAAGAGATTAGAACAAGAATCGCCATGACGAAAGAAGCCTTTAGCAAGATGAAAAACATATTGACCAATAAAAATATATCAATTGAGTCGAGAAAAAGAGTGTTGAGGTGCTACATAGAGCCTGTACTTTTGTATGGAGGTGAAACTTGGATAACGGGCAGTCAAGCTGAAAAACATCTGATGGCTGTAGAACTGTGTTTTCTGAGGAGAATGCAAAGAATACCACAGACAGACAGAAAAACCAATGACCAAGTATTACAGGAAATAAAAGAAAATCGTAAATTGATTAGAGAAATTAGACGTAGACAGTCAACATTTATTTGGACATGTTATGAAAAGAAATGAGTTGGAGAACTTGGTGACAACTGGCAAGATCGAAGGAAACAGACCAAGGGGAAGACCGAGAAGTAAATACCTGGATGGCTTGGCCACATGGCATGGTCGAGACAGGAACACTGAGCTTATCCACGACTCTAGTGATCGAGTGAAATGGCGAGTCATGACCGCCCGCGCTTTCCGGCATGGCACATAATGGATGGAGACGTTCGGTCACTTTCGTTGTCCTTGTGTTTTTTCCCTTAGTTGTTACCATGTCCACTCTCAAACCTCCCCTCCCTCAGAGAGGAGAATCTGTGCAGCCTGTGCTTGCCCCTTAGCACTTGTGGTCGTGAGGAGCTTGCTTCATCCCCAGCCACGGCCTCTATCGCCTCCTTACGTCTCCGTTGCCAAGTTCCTTCTTCGTGCTCCGTTCATAGCGCCGCACTCTACTAGGAAGCCGGTTCTTCCGTTTGGTTCCTTGACCCACCTCTTGGTCTCTGCAGCTGAGTGCGACTTACGGCCGAATACCACTCTGTTATGGAGGTTGGACTTCGGCCGACATTTTTCATGATTTGACTTCACTCAGATTCACCACCCTCGCTAGGAGGAAAGGCTATCGAGTTGACACGAGACGTTGCAAGTTCGTGTTCTTAGATGATGAGATGTGAGGCGTTCTGCAGTTATCGCTTTTAACCTTACTAGTTTCGAGACTCGTCCCACTTCAGATTTCGAACAATTTCTTAGCCAACACGAGGCCTTTTCGGCTGCCTCACCCAGTTGTTTTTATGCCCGAGATCTTGCTTGTCCTTTAATGCCCAATTGCTTTAGCATATCATACACGGAGTGGGAGACTAGGCCTCTGGCGTCTACCTCTACGGTGAATAACCTGGCGGTGTACTCTTCCAGCATGAGACACACGACCATGTCATCGTACTTCTCTATCTTGTACGTATGCTGCTCCTCAATATTAGACTCGAATGGGACTGTCAGCTCAATCAGCGTTAGCTGCTTGGCTGACGAGAAGCTGAGTACGATGTCAGGTCGCAAGTCAAACTTTTGGATCACCAGCGGCTATATGCCACGGCCCTTTAGATCCACGGTCAGTCCGCAGTCATCCGCAAAATAGAGAAAGGTCGGAAGCGGCAAGTCGGCAGCGCTGCCTTCATTGTCTCTGAGTTGCTGCCCGGCTCGGACGAAGTAAATATCCATCGGCCTCGGTCCTGCCCCCCCCCCCCCCTTGCTTGTTCGCCTGCATGCTAGCTACATCCACTATGGCCGCCAACTTAGTAAGGACTTTCTTGTGACGCCAAGGGAATCGGTCTTGTGTCAGGGCGACTTTACATGCGGACAATACGTGCTCCACTGTCTGAACCTTTTTACAGAGGGGACACACTGGGTCGGTGGCTTTACCCCACTTGACCAAGTTGGCAGCTGATGGCAAGACATCGTAGATGGATCGGACGACGAAACTTAAACGCAGTGGTACCATACGCCATATTTCCTTCCAGTTAAGAGATCTCTGCACTATCTCTTCCCATGACATCCACTGGCCAAGCTTGGCAGCCACACGGACTCTTTCGTCATCCTCTCCCTTGAGGATTTCCTTAAATATCGTGTCTCTGCGTTCCTTAGTCGTCACCTTAGGCAACATCGGATCTCTGTCATGGTGCCCGAAGCCCCTTCTGTCTGACTGGGTGTGCCCCATGACCTCCTTCAGCCGGAATGCTGCCTGGGCATCTTCCACCGCGCTGACGACTTTCCACTTTCTTCCCGTTCTTAGGACGGGAACCGAGACACTGACCGTTTCATCTGGAGACACGCACAGCGTCTTAGCGAGTCTGGCTTTTCTGACATTGAGTTCTTCCATGAGGGACCGGAACGGGAGGACGAAGTTGCTCTGCTTGCAATATAGTGCGACAGTCGTGAGGCAGGGTGGTGCTCCAAGCCACTTTCTTATGTTCTTGCTTATCTTCCCCTCCATGATGCCCACTGTGGTCGTAAATTACAAGTGCCTCAGAAGTCGAAGTGGGTTTTGCCTGATGGTGAGGGACACTGGTAATAGGGAAAGCTAATCCACACACAAAGATCAGTCCAGTTCACAAGAAATAGCAGCACATGTATGGACTACGCTTGAGTTCAAAGCAAGCGAACAAAGAAAAAAAAATTAACATTTAATCAGGTTTAGCTTGAACTTGTTTGCTTTTGTCTATGTTTTGCTGGGACCCATATGGGAAGCATACATTAGTATATACTGTAATCTAGCAAGTCGTCATAGGCAACAGAGGATATTTGACCATCACATGTGATCGCTGTCTGGAAAATACCGTGTGGTGTTTGTAGAAATGGGTCTTCCCAGTCAATGAAATGTAGTGAAAGCAGAGCATCTTTCATTTATACCACTAGATGGTAAATTCTGTTTTCACCTCCCCGAGGTTCACGGTCTCAGCTGTGATGAAACCTCTCAAGGATCACACATCGTGTATGCTTCTAGACAGAGAGTTACAGCACATCCCCACGATGATGGTAGGCATTTAGCAGCCAAGTCTTGTACTTGCTCTTGAAGATCTCACATACATGATCAGAATGATTGTGCTGCTTGCTTACCGAGATGGAACCAGCTATTACCATTTTCCACATTGTTCATGCCATTTAGGAGTTAACTGAAACTATCCAGTTAGCACATAAGATGTTGACAGCTCGAACAACATAGTTGGCATAACATCTTGTTTATTTGTGTGTCCCTTGTTGCCGAAGAGGACCACATTGTCATCTGTCAGTTCTAGAGAGGAATTGTAGGTGGTTGATTTGACCAATTTGAGTCTGGAAATGTATGTTACAATAAGGGTAATGTCTGTTACAATAAGGGTACTGTCTGTTACAGTCAGGATGAAGAATGGTGACTGTCTCAGCAGGCAGAGGTAACTCACTGTTGATGTTTGTATGGCCTCTGCATAGCTTCCTCAATTCTAAACTGTTCCACAGTCACCATGCTAGTAGATATTTACACCAAACAGAGCGATCAGAAACATTGCTTTACAAGTCAGTATCATGGTTCTTCTTTGAAGCTTTCAGGGTGTCTTTGTAATATCAGTCCATGCTCACCTTAGAATATTTTCTTTAGAAGCCGCTCATTTAACATGTGAAGAATATGATTGGATCATCTATGCTGAGATTTGTACTGCATAATCTGGATGCTTGTCATGCCGGCCCTTGAGAGAACTTCACCGCTACCTGATTTGAAAGTTCTCTTGGTCTTACCTTTCAGTTTTGAGATTCTTCCAGAATCTCTGCCGAACCCCCGCAATCTGATTATTTCGACATACAGGTTCTCAATCTGTTCCCCTGCCTTCTCCACTGGTCCCACAGTCGCAGGAAGAGGTAGAATGACTGCTGCGTAAACCTCCAGTTTGGTAGTGAGCATGGTTCCTTGACTGCCTGCATGCATACCTGTGGGAGGCTCCATGGCCAAGTGGTCAAGCTGTCTGCCTCATGCTTCGAAGTTTGTTGGTTTGATTTCAGGCTACGTCTTTCGGTTCATGGTTGCATTTTTCTGGGGTTCGTCGCCAGGGCTGCGGAGTTCATGATTTGTGCGATGCTTTCTGCAGGTCGCCCCGCGGAAAGAGACTGAGCCATATGGGATAAAACCCAGTGCACTGAAGGCGATCCTCTCGACTTTTATTACTTTCTTGTTTTATGCATACATGTATATATGTGTTTTATTTTTGAGTGGGAGTGTATGAGAGAGAGAGAGAGAGAGAGAGAGAGAGAGAGAGAGAGAGAGAGAGAGAGAGAGAGAGAGAGAGAGAGACAGAGACAGAGACAGAGACAGAGACAGAGAGAGAGAGAGCATGGCTGTAATGCCATATTGTGCATTTCCTCATCGCTCAGTTTATGTTTCTGCCACGTTAATTTCATTTGTGTAATACAGAACATATAATTGCTGTATAATTGATGAATGGTTGATAGGACCGAATGTAAACCAATTTTATCATCTGTTTCTCAAATTGTGGATCTCAGTGTCCCAAAAACCAACACAACCTTTGACATGTCTGATCTTCACTTCATCATCAATATGGACTACATTGGAAAGGGTGCTGCTGAGATAAACAAAGCATTCCATAGACTTCAGTTTCTGGCCTCTAATGGCTGACTATGCTATGTTGATCTAGCTGCTTGGTGCTCCACTTCAGGTTTGTTGGTGGAGATGGCGCTACCGTAATTATTACCAGCTGCAGCAGCAGTACACTGCATTTCACATTCTGAGTTGGCATTAAGAGCACAGTCATCAACGAGAACAATTCTTGCACTTTTGTTCTGACTAGAAGACTCCTGCGATAGAAGAGCTTCACATCAGGTGACAGGTGAATTCTTCATTCTTCATCCGATATATTTTGTTTTGGGCATAATTGTGTTGTGCCTGTTTATAATGGTGCTGCAATATTTATGCCTTTCAGCCGAAAAACCTAATTTTGTCCTGGTATTTATTAACTGGGTTAGCTTACATGGGTAATAGGTGACTTTGGCAGCAGAATAACTGTCCTTTAAAGTGCCTGTCGGCATTGCATCAAACATGCTCTAAGAATAGGGCTAGGATACAACCTTTCTTCACTCCATTTGTGACATTGAAGGACAGAGTATTCACCATGATTTTCAACTCGAGCTAGGCAATACCCTGAAATCGCCTGTCCATCACAAGGTCTTACTATATGCCATTAGCCCATTACAACAGGACGAAATGGTCAAGTGAGAAGAGATATGTCTTGTGTGTGAATTAGATTTCAGTGAGGGTGAGTTGTGCAGCCTCATCCTTAACTCTCTCTCTTCCCGATTCCGCTTGATCCAGTGGCAAGATTTGATCAGGACAACTCACATAAAAACCAGGATGCAGTGGATGATCAAGAGGAACTTCTATGTCGTGCCTTACTCTATGTACTCCGCACCATGTTTCTGGTAGTTGCTTTTCCACCTGCTAACCAACCAGTGGTTCCTCCTAGAATATGTGAAGACTTTACACCTTAACAGCAGTATTTACTAAAGACTACCATTTTTATTGTGTTATTTGGATTTCTTAAAATATCCGTATCCTTGCTACAATCCACAGATCCTGTCCTCATTAGAAGCCCTGTACATATCAATCCCAAAAATCAAGCGAAGCAAGTCAGAGCCTACAATTCACCGGACAGATTCATTTAACCTCGACATCTCACACATGTGTGCCTCACCGAAGACCCCTATCAACAGCCAGTTTGCATCCAGGTTTTTCTTTGCATGGGGGAACTACTAGCGCCTGCACTCTCAGCAGACTGGATGTTGTTGACATGTGATAAGCTTCTAGCACTTCACTAAGCACGGATGCCAGTTGTGCTGAGTGTTTGCAGTCTCTAGAACACCACAAAACATTGGTGATAATGTTGTTTGCAGTGTCTAGTACACAACAGGACACTGGTGATACTGGTGTTTTGTTTTTTAAGTTACTGGTACACCATAAAAGCACTGATGACATGTAGTGTTAAGTGTTTTCAGCGTCTAGTACACAAGGCAGTAATGACATATAGTGTTAAGTGTCTTCAGTGGCTAGAACACCACAATACACTGATAATACTAGTAAGTTAACTAGTACACCACAAGACACTGATGACACACAACTTTTATCTTAAAGTACTAGTACACTATGAAAACACTTTTGAGATACAGTGTTAGGTGTCTTCAGTGATTTGTACACCACAAGACTTTTATGAGATACAGTGTTAAGTGTCTTCAGTGTTTTGTACACCACAAGACATTTATGAGATACAATGTTGGGTGTCTTCAGCTGCTGTTGATGTATTAGGTAAGTGTTACTTTCAGTAGTTTGCCATTGCTCTCTGAACGACTGGCCCCTATACCTTTTTCGAAAAAACCAGCACCGCCGTGTTTCGAACCCGGGTATACGGGCTCACAAACCGCTTTCGCAAGCCCTTAGCCACTGAGACTGGTACTTATAAGAGTGGTTAAAATTTGGCCAAACTTTGCACATTTGGTTAACAAAGTTTCCTAGTTTTCATAAGTTTGGCTGAGATATTTATAAGTTTGGTTGTAATATGGTTAAGATTTTTCACTTTGGTTAACAAAGTGTCCTACTTTTTATACGTTTCGTTGAGATAATTATAAGTTTGGCTGAACATTCTTGTGTGATGTTGTACGTGTCTCTCTGTTTAAATGTGTCTTTGCTCTTGTGTGACTTTGGTCTTGTCTCATTGTTTCATTGTGTGTGTGTGTGTGTGTGTGTGTGTGTGTGTGTGTGTGTGTGTGTGTGTGTGTGTGTGTGTGTGTGTGTGTGTGTGTGTGTGTGTGTGTGAATTGTTCCACAGCTTTGCGCTACATTCACCATGAAAAACATGTTCGCGTAGCCGTCAAAATGAAAACAATGAAAGACCAGAAAGACGAAAACAAGAAAAAACAAGAAAGACGAAAACAAGCCAGCATACCACTGAAAAAAAAAATACAACAACCAATAAACAAGAAATTTTCGTTTTCATAACTTTTATTTTTTCCATCAAAAGCAGTATTTTCATGTGCACAACATTCAATATTTTTGTTTTAATTTTCAATACAAATAGCATTTTAATGATCGGTGAAAATGTGACAGACAGTGACACACAACAAGCAAGAGAGCTTTCATGGTGTTAGAACATTTAGAAGTCTGAAGAGATGAAACCTGGTACCAACCTTTTAATATTTAACTCTATAACTGATATCTGAACTTGTCAATTGTCAGCGGGCAAAAAGAAATTATCTGGTACCGAGGCCGCGGCAGAGCAGAAGTCTACCATTGCTGGTAATTAAACCAGGAACACTGTGTTGGCAGGCAAGCATGCTAACCACTATTCTATTTCTGCTTCTGAGGATCAACATAAAACATGTTAATGAATAATGCACCAGAACAATTGTACCCATGTAAATTGTAATGGTAAAATACATGATAACTCTTAATGGCGTGACAGTTACATGCATTTTGATACTTACCAATTGTGTTGTTTGCGCGTTGTATCTTGCTGCGTGCAAAATGTTTTTAATTATGTCAATCACAGTCGATCTTTCTCACTATAACTGAATTTATGCATTGAAAACACTTGATTGTAATAAGCATATTAAAATGTTATACATCCATTCCTTCATTCAGATGTATTGTATGTATTTGATGATGATTAAACACAACAAATTTGCTTTCAGATGTTTATGTTCATTGTATTTTTGTTTCTAGGAAAAGGTTTCCATGAAATATTTGTATTTATTGTGTTTTTGTTTCCTTGAAATGGTTTCCCTAACATATTTCTATTCATTGTGTTCCTTTCTCTCTCTCTCTCTCTCTCTCTCTCTCTCTCTCTCTCTCTCTCTCTCTCTCTCTCTCTCTCTCTCTCTCTCTCTCTCTCTCTCTCTCTCTCTCTCTCTCTCTCTCTCTCTCTCCCCCCCCCCGAACCCAATGAAATGGTTTATCTCAAATATATCTTCCCTTCATTGTCACTGTTATCTCCGCCACATCTTCCCTTCCATATCACTATTATCTCTGCCACATCTTCCCTTCCATGTCACTATTATCTCGGCCACATCTTCCCTTCCATGTCACTATTATCTCTGCCGCATCTTCCCTTCCATGTCACTATTGTCTCTGCCACATCTTCCCTTCCATGTCACTATTGTCTCTGCCATATCTTCCCTTCCATGTCACTATTGTCTCTGCCATATCTTCCCTTCATTGTCACTGTTATCTCTGCCACATCTTCCTTTCCATGCCACTATTATCTCTGCCATATCTTCGCTTCCGTGTCATTGTTATCTCTGCCACATCTTCCCTTCCATGTCACTGTTATCTCCGACAAATCTTCATTCATTGTCACTGTTATCTCTGCCACATCTTCCCTTCCATGTCACTGTTATCTCTGCCAAATCTTCCCTTCATGGTCCCTGTTATCTCCGCTACATATTCCTTTCATTGTCACTGTTATCTCTGCCACATTTTCCTTTAATTGTCACTGTTATCTCTGCCACATCTTCCCTTCATTGTCACTATTATCTCTGCCGCATCTTCCCTTCCATGTCACTATTATCTCCGCCACATCTTCTCTTCATTGTCACTGTTATCTCTGGCATATCTTCCCTTCATTGTCACTGTTATCTCCGCCACATCTTCCTTTCATTGCCACTCTTATCTCTGTCACATCTTCCCTTCATTGTCACTATTATCTTCGCCACATCTTCCCTTCATTGTCACTGTTAACTCTGTCACATCTTCCCTTCATTGTCACTGCTATCTCCGCCAGATCTTCCCTTAATTGTCACTGTTATCTCTGGCATATCTTCTTTTCATTTCACTGTTATCTCTGTCACATCTTCCCTTCATTGTCAATGTTATCTCTGTCACATCTTCCCTTCATTGTTACTGCTATCTCTGCCACATCTTCCTTTCATTGTCACTGTTATCTCTACCACATCTTCCCTTCATTGTTACTGTTATATCTGCCACATCTTCCTTTCATTGTCTCTGTTATCTCCACCACATCTTCCCTTCATTGTTACTGTTATCTCTGTCACATCTTCCCTTCATTTTCATTGTTATCTCTGCCACATTTTCCTTTCAATGTAACTGTTATCTCTGTCACATTTTCTCTTCTTTGTCACTGCTATCTCTGCCACATCTTCCTTTCATTGTCACTGTTATCTTTGACACATCTTCCCTTCCATGTCACTATTATCTTTGCCACATCTTCCTTTCATAGTCACTGTTAACTCTGCCACATTTTCCCTTCCATGTCACTGTTATCTCTGCCACATCTTCCCGTCATTGTCAATGTTATCTCTTTCACATCTTCCTTTCATTGTCACTGTTATCTATGCCATATTTTCCCTTCCATGTCACTATTATTTCCGCCACATCTTCTCGTCATTGTCACTGTTATCTCTGTTACATCTTACCTTCATTTTTACTGTTATCCCCACCACATCTTCCTTTCATTGTCACTGTTATCTCTGCCACATCTCCCCTTCCATGTCACTGTTATCTCTGCCACATCTTCCCTTGATTGTCACTGCTATCTCTTCCACATCATCCCTTCATTATCACTGTTATCTCTACCACATCTTCCCTTAATTGTCACTGTTATCTCTGTCACATCTTCCCTTCATTGTCACTGTCATCTTTGTCACATCTTCCGTCTGTCACTGTTAATTGTGTCATATTCTCCCTCCAATGTCACTGTTATCATTTTTAAATCTTCCCTTTGGAGTCTATTTCCCTCCGATGTCACTGTGCCACAACTTCATCATCAAATGCCTTTCCAAGTGGTATTAGCCATCATGTTTCTCCATATCTCGTGATCTGCAACATCATTTTGTAATTCGTGTACTGCTATTTTTCCATGCTATCATGAAAGGTAGCAAAGAGTTTTCTCTCACTGGCTTTCCGTAACTCTTTTCCAATAAATTTTTCCAGTTGTTACATTAGTTTACCTGTCTGTTCCTATAACGTAGTAAAATAAACATCCATTGTCTCCTTGTAATGCCTACTATGAGGCATGTTTTAGCCTCTTTCAAAACAATTAGATGACTCAGTTTGGCTGCCCTCCCTATCTACCCTGTGTTACTTGAACTCTAAGGGGAAAGTAAAGAATAGTAACAGGCAGACACCGTGGCGAAGTAGTCAAACTGTCTGTCTCACGATCCTAAGGTTGTGGGTTGGATTCCAGGCTACGTCTTTCAGTTCACGGGTGCATTTTTCTCTGAGACTCCTGAGGGTCGTCGCTGGAGCTAAAGAGTTAGTGCTTTGTGCGACGCTTTCGGCAGCCCACCCTGAGGAAAGAGACCGAGCCATATGTGATTGCAATAAAGTAGATCTTCTCAACTTTAAAGACTTTAAAGAATAGTAACACTGCAACCTACCAGGCATGTCCTAAAAACGCGGCTAAAGAGGAAATCCGCTCTTGTGTTCCCGAAGAAAAGTAACACTGCACCCTGTCAAACATATCGTAAGAGGCGACTATAGAAGGGTTGTGCCTAGGGGAGGCTAACTCATGATGTAGAAAAATTCAGCTACAAAATACCACCAGCTATGAACAAGTCGTGTAATGAAAGAAGAATTACTCGGCCAATCTTTCTAACAATGTCTTTCTTTGTTTTCAGCCCAGTTTGTTGTTTTTAATTCTACAAGAGCACCACATCTAGAGTGTCTTTTAGCAATCCCAGTCGCTTATGTTGCTTATCCTTGTTTCTACACCGTTCCAATCAATCACTGGGGATATTGACATCCTTAACACTAAACTGAGGAGGTGCAGCAAGTAGCACACTTGTCTGGTGGCCATGTGTTCAAATCCCCATCGAGGTGGATGGTTTGAAAATTGGCATTGGATCCAATGTCGACCACACCTAAAGTGAGAACCAGCAAATGTTCTTGGAAGCAGAGGTGACCATTGCGTTATTTTAACCGCATCACTCTAGATTGTATCTAGGATTTTCTTGATTATTGTAATGTTTGCTTTATTCGCGCCATCACAAGTCCTTACCCCCCCCCCCCCCCCCCCCCCCCCCCCCCCCCCCCCAACTGGTGATAGCGACACCTACGCCTTGACGTTACCATGGTTTCAATGGCAACATACACACACACACACACACACACACACACACACACACACACACACACACACACACACACACACACACACACACATCTTTCCCTCCCGCAGATGTGTCGGGCTGTCAACACAAGTCCGATGCTCCAGAAATATTTACTTCTGTTTGCCAGTCATCCATTTTATAGGTATGTAACAAGGATTTCTTTGTTTGACAATGATAGGTAAGTAGACTACAAGTGTGAATAGAGGCAATAAAGTAACAAACATAGCATACAAATGCCATAGAAGCCTCGTGTTATTACGAAAATTTTATCCCCAGCCCAGAAGAATTCCCCGGTCAAGGTGTTAATCGAGATGGCCTCTAGGCCAGAGTTTTTCAAACTTTCTGCTGGAGCAGATCCTTACGCAAATGTTTACGTTGCTCAAGGAACTCTGTGCGATGATCCAAGTGTCTGTCCTACTTTATGTAATAAACCAGACGGGCAGAAGTGTTGCATTTAGGCATCCTAGGCGGATCCCCTGGCTGCCACTCGAGGAACCCCGGTTGAAAAAACTCTGCTCTATGCTGTTTATTTAGGCTGGTCCTATTTATATATTTTGCAAACCTTATTATGAGATATATTCTATTACCAAAGGTACCTATAAACTTTATATGACCTTTGGTGAGCCGTAGCTTCACCAGTCACCCATAGTCCTCTGCTTTTCTTGTGTTTCAATGGGAGTTTAATTATGTTTTCAATTCAATGTCTTTGTTTTCATTTTCAGATCCCGTATACTTCATCCTTCATTATTCCTGCTTAGAAAAGAAAAGTAGACGCTGAGTGTCGCGTTTTCAATGAAGAATGGGGAGTAAAGTACTTCTTTGTGGAAGCAAAGGACCAGAAAACTAATTGCGTAATATGCAGCAAACGTGTTGCCGCTTTGAAAGAGTACAATCTTCGGCGCCACTACGAAACAAAATACATATCAACATATTCAAAGTACTGTACATAATGAGTATCCGGCCCACGCTCGTCATTTTGTCAGTTATCCGGCCCGCCGTGAAAAAAGTTTGTTGACACCTGGCCTAGGTGATTGGAATGAGAGAGGTGAAAGATTAATAAGCCAAGTGAGCAGAAGAAAACCTAGTCTGGCACAGTCAAGGCCTGCACGCACTTATTTTCACGCTAGCGAAAGGCCGTGCAAGTTTATCGAATTTATGTAGACAAACATTAATATTATGTTTGGAGGAAATGTCATTTATATTGTTTGTAAATATAATTCATTTTGAACAAATAGTTGTCTCCCCCCCCCTCTCTCTCTCTCTCTCTCTCTCTCTCTCTCTCTCTCTCTCTCTCTCTCTCTCTCTTTCTTTCTTTCTCTCTGTCTCTCTGTGTGCCAACAAATGGTGCATTGCTTTCTAATGGCCAGACCCCCCCCCCCCCCTCATTTCTTTAACATAAATATCTCTTATAATAATAAATCATGCAATTAAACTGCGCATGCGTGTTCCCAGTTGCTTAGAGCATATGTAAAACAACATTCTGCGAAATTACCAGAAAGCTAAAAGAAAAAAAACACCTATTTCAGCAATGAAGGGGGGTGGGGAGGGGGGCATAAACATCTAATATTGTTATAAGGGAGATTACTAGAATTTAAAAAAAAAGAAATAATTTACTTAGCTCACTACACTTATTAATAATTATGTTCAAGCATTCTGCGGAATTACCAGATTGCTATTAAAAAAAAAGTCGTCTCCGTGGCCAAAGTTTGCGAATGCGGTTCGATAGCCGCTTACTAGGCGTTCGAAACGCAACTGCGACTGATTTGGGCAGCAGACCGTGACGCGTTGTTTTATAACGCGTTGGTATGGGGGACGGTCGATCAGAAAGCACTGGAAAAATACGGAACGTAAAATATTGCCTAGTGCATCAACAGAAACTGAAAATGCTGATGTTGACTGCAACGTCCTGCAAGTTACATGAAATAAACACCTAGACCAACAATGTGTAGGGGGCATAAACATCTAAGATTATTATAAGGGAAATTACTAGAATTTAAAAACAGTAATAATATCCGTAGTTATAATATTAAAAGGTATCTTATATATCTTTTATTTATACCTTAAAATTAAGACTCTAGCTCTTAAGCCAAATATAATAGGCAAATAATATTACTTTAAAAATGCTTATAAAAAGTTGTTCCCTATCTTTATGTATTTACATTTTATAACCCACTTTATGGTTCTATATGTATTTTTTAAATTTTAAAAGCATACTTTTATTATTAGGATATTATAAATTATTTTAACCTGAATTTTTTACTGGCTCTCTTAGGGCCACATAAAATGTAAGACAATTCTGGCCTAGAGGTTAGCGACTTTTCTCCGTAATCTCGTATACTCTCGTAAATAACGTGACGACGGTGAGAATCAGCAGTGGTTCGAATCGAGTCGGTAACTTACGTGGTATGTGAGCCGGCAGCTCAGAAAGCAATAGCAAACTACTGAACGTAATCTTGCCAAAGAAATCAACAATCAGCTGAAAGATGTTGATGTTGACAGCGATGTCCTGTAAAGGATATGCAAACATTATTACATCAATAAACACACATAGTATTATTTGGCGCTCACAGAAGGAGAAGAAGGAAGTAGAGACTAGAGGACAACATAAATTTTGAAAGATATAGTTACCGACCTGTAAAATAAAATAAAATTTAAGGGAAATTAACCACACACAACCCAAACTTTGATAGAAAAAGAAAACCCCGCCGCGGAGCAAACACGGCTAGGGCTTTCTGATCGTCAGAAGTGTATCTTCTTCCCCAAGTGTTTCGGACAATTACACTCTTGATACTCTAGGGGCGGTCTCCGTACGGGGCATGACTTCAGGCGTCTTTTCCCTGCCGTAGAGATGTCTCCAGATCTTTTTTTTTTTTCACTATACAGTGACCATAATTTCAAAAATGTAGAAGATATAAATGGAATCGTCATTGGAGAACGAAACATCAATAACATTAGATATGCAGTTGACACAGTATTGGTTGCAGACAATGAGCAGGATCTGCAACAATTAGTAGATACGGTTGTTGTACACAGTGAATAACTGGGGTTAGAATTAAATTGTAAAAAAACACAGATTATAGTCGTTATTGGGAAGAAATAAATACCACAATGTAATATACAAGTAAATGGAAATATTCTCCGCTAAGTGAATCGGTACAATTATCTCGGAATAGTCATAACATCTGATGGTAGATGCCTTGAAGAGGTTAGAACAAGAATCGCCATGACGAAAGTAGCCTTTAGCAAGACAGAAAAAAACCAATGACCAAGTATTACAGGAAATAAATGAAAATCGTAAATTGATTAGAGAAATTAGACGTAGACAGTCAAAATTTATTTGGACATGTTATGAAAAGAAATGAGTTGGAGAACTTTGTGACAACTGGCAAGATCGAAGGGAACAGACCAAGGGGAAGACCGAGAAGTAAATACCTGGATGGCTTGGCCACATGGCATGGTCGAGACAGGAACACTGAGCTTATCCATGACTCTGGTGATCGAGTGAAATGGCAAGTCATGACCGTCCGCGCTTTACGGCATGGCACATAATGGATGGATGGAGACGTTCGGTCACTTTCGTTTTCCTTGTGTTTTTCCCTTAGCTGTTACCACGTCCACTCTCAAGCTTCCCCTCCCTCAGAGAGGAGATTCTGTGCAGCCTGTGCTTGCCCCTTAGCACTAGTGGTCGTGAGGAACTTGCTTCATCCCCAGCCACGGCCTCTATCGCCTCCTTACGTCTCCGTTGCCATGTTCCTTCTTCGTCCTCCGTTCATGGCGCCGCACACTACTAGGAAGCCGGTTCTTCCGTTTGGTTCCTTGACCCACCTCTTGGTCTCTGCAGCTGAGTGCTACTTACGGCCGATTACCACTCTGTTATGGAGGTTGGACTTCGGCCGACATTTTGTATGATTTGACTTCACTCAGATTCACCACCCTCGCTCGGAGGAAAGGCTATAGAATTGACACGAGACGTTGCAAGTTCGTGTTCTTAGATGATGAGATGTGAGGCATTCTGCAGTTATCGCTTTTAACCTTACTAGTTTCGAGACTCGTCCCACTTCAGATTTCGAACAATTTCTTAGCCAACACGAGGCCTTTTCGGCTGCCTCACCCAGTTGTTGTTATGCCCGAGTTCTTGCTTGTCCTTTAATGCCCAATTGCTTTAGCATATCATACACGGAGTGAGAGACTAGGCCTCTGGCGCCTACCTCTACGGTTAATAACCTGGCGGTGTACTCTTCCAGCATGAGACACGCGACCATGTCATCGTACTTCTCTATCTTGTACGTATGCTGCTCCTCAATATTAGACTCGAATGGGACTGTCAGCTCAACCAGCGTTAGCTGCTTGGCTGACGAGGAACTGAGTACGATGTCAGGTCGCAAGTCAAACTTTTGGATCACCACAGGGTATATGCCACGGCCCTTTAGATCCACGGTCAGTTCCCAGTCATCCGCAAAATCGAGAAAGGTCGGAAGCGGCAAGTCGGCAGCACTGCCTTCATTGTCTCTGAGTTGCTGCCCGGCTCTGACGAAGTAATTATCCATCGGCCTCGGCCTGCCCCCCTTGTTCGCCTGCATGCTAGCTACATCCACTATGGCCGCCAACTCAGTAAGGACTTTCTTGTGACGCCAAGGGAATCGGTCTTGTGTCAGGGCGACTTTACACGCGGACAATACGTGCTTCGCTGTCTGAACCTTTTTACAGAGGGGACAGACTGGGTCGGTGGTTTTACCCCACTTGACCAAGTTGGCAGCTGATGGCAAGACATCGTAGATGGATCGGACGACGAAACTTAAGCGTAGTGGTACCATACGCCATATTTCATTCCAGTTAAGAGATCTCTGCACTATCTCTTTCCATGACATCCACTGGCCCAGCTTGGCAGCCACACGGACTCTTTCGTCATCCTCTCCCTTGAGGATCTCCTTAACCACCGTGTCTCTGCGTTCCTTAGTCGTCACCTTAGACAACATCGGATCTCTGTCATGGTGCCCGAAGCCCCTTCTGTCTGACTGGGTGTGCCCCATGACCTCCTTCAGCCGGAATGCTGCCTGGGCAGCATCGATCGCGCTGACGACTTTCCACTTTCTTCCCGTTCTCAGGACGGGAACCGAGACACTGACCGTTTCATCTGGAGACATTATAATAGATACCTATATAAGAAGCGGTTTTTGTGATAGGATATGTAAATGATATATGTGGATTTCTTTATGAACTGAGTTTTTAAATGAAACCTTGTGTAGTCAGAACGAAGAAGAAGTATATAGCGATTTGCTATGTGGAACAATGAGAAGAGACAAGTGGAGAATTACAAATAGAAGAAAGTATTTACTTAAGATAGAGTTAGTTTGGGACGGCTTAGAAAAAATATTGGGGTAAGGAAAGAAGGTTTAGGATAAGTGGGTTAGGAGTTAAGACTTTTGAAGAAGAAAAGTCGTTTTAAAGAAAGGGAGGTGTAGCAGAATTAATACCATCTCTGTTATTGGCTTCGATGTGCAGGCTTAGGGCACGGTTGAGCATCCTAGTAGAACAGTAATAAGGATGCTCAAGTCGTGACGTAGGTTGTTTTGGTTAGTTACAGCTGGAATTGAGGGAAGAGAACATCAGACTTGTGACCCTGGTGTCCACTATATTATTATCGGCCTATAATGATTAAATAAACCTTCTGAAATAACTACACCAGGACTTGGTTATTGATCCTCTGTGCCTGTACTGTTACAGGAGGATTTTTGATGCCCGGTGCCAGGATCCGAGTTGTCGCGGCCACAAGTCATCATGAAAAGGCAGAAAGATAGCTGATGTCTGGAAACTTGAAGTCGTGTTGTTAAGAACTCAACAAGGAATCGGCAAGTTTTTTACTATGGAGTTGGCTGACGTTCGTTAAAAATTTGAAAACAACCGCCATACAAAGTACAAATAGCTGAGACAGAACTGCCATTGTTATGCTACACCTTTGAGAAACTGGCTGCTGTTGTTTCTTTTTGAACGTCAATATGTTTGGAGATTTTGTTCCGAAGGAGCCGCTATCTTCCTTATATTTAACCTTGCTCGCCTGGGGCGAACTCAGAAGCCACGACAGCGCTGAACCTCAATCAAGTTTAGCCGTTGCCTCAAGTGAGTAAAATTTTTAGAGGTCAATCAAGTTTAGCCGTTGCCTCAAGTGAGTAAATTTTTAGAGGTCAATCAAGTTTAGCCGTTGCCTCAAGTGAGTCAAATTTTCAGAGGTCAATCAAGTTTAACCGTTGCCTCAGGTGAATCGAATTTTTAGAGGTCAATCAAGTTTAACCGTTGCCTCAGGTGAATCGAATTTTTAGAGGTCAATCAAGTCCAGCTATAAACTTGGTTCAGTCAAAAGTTAAAGACTAAATCATCTCGAATCAGAAAATTTTTTTCAGAATGGCGATGAATTTAGACAGCCGTTTTATCAAATCTTATCTAAGATCTGTGAAGAAACTGATAATTGAATAACGTCAACAAGTTTTTTGAGTCCTGTTGCAACTAAATTGTTTTAGAGAAAAGGATTTTTTTTATCAAGGGCCAACCAGGGCGGCAGTTGAATAATTCATTGATCTATCGATTGGGCCATGTCTTTTAGACGCTGCCAGATCATCTCTGGGCTCTGTTGCATATGAGAGCCGTTGTCGAATCATTTCTGGGCTCTGTTGCTCACGAGAGCCGTTTTCAAGTCGTCGCCTTGAAGAGCCCTGTTTAGGGTGAAAAGAAGATTCAAAACTGGTGGGGGCCCATCCAGGGGCTGAAAGTAGCGAAACCTGATACGTTAGAGGAAGGATGTCACTGAAGTTACGTAGTCGTTTGGATGGCTTCAGATAATACAGACTCCAGACGTTTGTGTTATACGTGACCCGTGGCAAAGAGAATTTTCAGCCGACGTACGTGAATTCACCTTTCTCTTGGATCAGGAGAGGACATGGTTGACGGTAATTAATTAAAGTTTAACTGCTACGAAACATGTAACTGCTGGATACAATTAATTGAGTAATTTCAAACATTCAATATCTAGAAGAGAATGTTTTTTTTTTGTAATGTAATTTAAATACGATCATTTAGATAAATGGTTATAAATGTGAGTTTACTTGTACACGTGTATAGTGAAATATTTCAGCACATTGCAAAGTGGCAGAAGAAGTAGGTATGACAACAGGCTAACTCAACACAGCACAGTAGAGAAGCAGGCATAATTGAAAATTATTTCAGCAAAGCACAAGACGAGTTTTTTTTTTCTCTACAGGCACCAAGAAATATATAGAGGTTTTGGCTTGATATAAATTACAAAGAAATTAATATGAACTACCTACATATAGAACTAAAACGTATCAGTACATGGTTGAGAGAGTTAAAAGTGGCAGTTAGTGAAGTAGAAAATTTTGTGGAAACGTTGCAGAACAGAACAACTAGACAAGAGCCTTATAGATTTAAGGTAAACTGCAATAGAGTAGGAAAGAATAACAGGAGACAGCCACTACTTAATAAAGACAGAAGACAATATAGTTCTGATTATGTGGTTGGTTATGATGTTTATAGGGTAAAAGACGATGAGAGTAGACGTAATAGTGAAAAATCGGACTGGTATAAGTGTCATAGGTACAGGAATGGCCCTGAGAGAGACCTTTCCAATAAATTATGGAATTGGCCATCCCATAGCAAGACTGCTAGAAAAAGACGGGACGATTGGTTTGAGCAAAGACAGAGACAGTATTTGAAGTCAGGGTCAAAGAATAGAGTAGAAAACGTAAGTAGGAATTCAACTACTCCTAAGGTAGTTGCGATTCTGACTCATAGACAAGAAAAGAAGAAAATAGACCAAGAGACTCAGACGCAGGCGATTGAAGTGGTAGAAGAGAACACGCAGACACAGGTTGATACAATAGAGAAAAAAGTCCAGGTACAACCAGCCGGCAAGATAACGAAGGGAAGTCAAACTGACTTAATAGAAATTCAGTCAAAACCAACTCACTTGACTAAGGGAGACACGGTTGAAATTAAGAAAGATAAACAGACGAGAACTAAAGATGAAAAGAGACCAAAGAGGAAAAGTATTGGAGAAAGAAATATAAACAGTCTGATAGTCAATAAGGATACAACTGAGATGTCAGTTTCCTCAGCTAAAGATATTGAAGTTGTCCCGAAGCGGAGCATGGGGAATAGAGTTAAGAAGAAAGGCAGACGTTCTAAAGCCGACTATGGGAATATGATCGACGTGTCTGCAGTAAACTATTATGAGTCAGATGAGGGAACTATCATCAGTGTATCATCTGAAGACGAGATGGGGAAATATAAGCGTTATGTAAGATATACAGAAAACAGTGAGCAGACCGACGCAAATAAAGGAAATAGAAAGAAAACATTTAAGAAGAAGAATAGTAATAGACAGATAGCGGAAATTTACTCGACGACGGAAAGTGACTTAAGAAAAATCAAAGAATATATGACCTTAAGACCTGAGTACTTTAACAACGGATTAACAACGGATAGTGAAGATGACATAATTAAAGAGAAACGCACGTCAGTACTAGGAGACAATGAAATATTTGGCTTAGATGCACTCTATAACTGTTAGAATTCCGAGGGTGAGGATGGACATATAGCATTGTTTTAGCTTATGAGAGGAATTGCGGTTTGAGCATATACATATGGGCTGTCTAAAATAATAAGATGAATTTTTTTTGGTGTAGCATCACATGTGTTGTGGAGGATAGAGAGCCACGGCAACTGATAGAATATTCTACGTGGATACGTTATAAAGAATATCTTGTGTTTAGCTGTGGTGTGGGGAGAGTAAACTGAGAAATGTCCCTTGTCTGGAATGGCTAGATAGAGAGAGTTGATCACGTTAAGTGATGCATAACTGGTGTGATTAAATTAGAGTAGATTTAGCAAGGGAAATTGCAGAAAAGAGAGGAAGAGAAAAGAGAGAGGAGAGGAGAGAGAGGGAGAAACTAAGTATGAATGCTTGCACTAGGGGTTGATTCGACTCAGGCTATGGGCGGATGTCTGAGATGTTTCGCTTGGGAGTTTGGGGAAGTAGATATAGTAGCATTGGCAGATGAACTGAGAGTGTCTGATGAGGGGATATAGATTGAGGAGGAATTGAGTATCCTGTGTAAAATAGCCCGTGGAGCGCAAGAATATTAAAAATAAAAGACTGTGGAAGCTGATGCTTGAAGAATAGAGGGGCTTGGTGAGGGGGATGACGTAATACATGATGCTTGCGGAGAAGAAGAGGTGATTAAATCTGAGAAATTGTTGGTTTTGGAGAAGTATAGAATGATGGTTACGAGGTTAGTGGCTCGTCGAGTGAGGTTTGTTCTGAGAGATCGTGGATAGGGGTAGTTAATGAGTAAAAGAGATATAGTTTTCGAGAGATAATGTATAGGTTTTGAAAAAGGAGTAAATGATTGAGAAAAGTAGAAATAAGAAAACAGGTTTAATTGTGAAAATCCTTTTTAGTAGTTCGTCTGGTAATGCGTTGTTCTAACATGTGTAAAAATGTAGACAAACAATGTGCGTCGAGTATGGTAGAATGGTTTCAGGTAAATTGTAACGCATGATTGTACGATTGGAAGTGATCGATAACGCTTGGGCTTGGGGAGTAATTGCTAGTATGTGAATTGGTGTCAAATTTTTTTTGGAAGTAATAGTATAAGCACGTAAGGTTGTCGGATAACAAAATAATCGTGAATGAGAACAAGGTTGTGTTCACTGTCTGAGCAAACAAAAAATACGAATGCAGTGTGAATATGCGAAGAGTGGTGATAAGTGAAAGGGGCGATGTCTTTTGTTTGGAATGTGTAGTGTTGGACAGAATTAATGAAAATTTTATGACAGAAAGGGTTTTAAAATTTGAATGGGTTTCATAAAAAAGGGGTTTTGTATTGTAGCAGGGGGCATGTCGAAGCAGAATGCCGGATACTGAGAAATGAGAGAAAAGGTCTTTTTTTTTCAGTTATTGCGGTTTGTTTACCGTTTCTGAAAGAGTCCCGATTAGTAGAGTAGTAGTGAAAGATGAGTGAGGCAAGCAAGAGAATGTGATTAGCTAATGAATGTTAGAGTATTATAAATAGAGTACTAGAGAATGTGTTCCAATAAGTGTGACGGTTTGACATTTTCACGGTTTTGAGAATGCTAGGAAGACTTGAGGATAGCTTAGAGTAGTTTTGGTTGAGATGAGAAAGTGCTATACGTTTTGGTTTGTTTCGTCGGGTAGATGAGAGACTTAATAAAAAGAATTTGTTGTGACAAATCTAGTAGCGGGTGTGTTTGGGGAGGTCTGTAGTAAATAGACAATTTGTTTGGTGGTTGTAGCATGTGGAAATACCGTAGTTAACGGTAATGTTTAAGAAGTTCTGGTAATTCTTGGTACAATTCCAAGGGAAACAACTGGTGTGCCGAGTCACACTTTCTCTTAGTAGATAGATGACTGGTAGATGACATTGGGATAGCCGTTACCTGGTAATAGATTAAAATGATTTGACCTGTAGTTTACAGTGGTTGTTTATGTTTATATTCCAAATATTGTAATGTGTTAGGAGTTAGTTTGTAAAAGGTGGAAAGTTACGAGGGGAGATAGTCAACGTTTGACTAATGTTGAGTAATGATTTGGTTGGAAAACAAGTTTGTTCCGCGCTATGATGAAAATATGCTTAGGAAATTTAAATATATATATATATATTATATATATATATATATATTTTAAAATTAATATATATATATATATATATATATATTAATATTTTTTATATATTATATATATATATATATTATATATATATATATATATATATATATATTTATTGGGGTTAATGCAGGTAATTGCCTACCATTGAGCGTTTTTATTACGGTTGTAAGAGTAGCGCTTGTAGTGAATAGATATGTATTACATTGGTTCGTATAGGAGGCCAATATTGCTTGGTTACTTTAAGTAGTTAATTCTATGTGAATTATTTGTTTTGAAAAAGGTTGGGGATACCTTCTCTTAGTGAGAAGACAGTTGTATTTATTGAATTTGAGCTTACAATGCATCATATATGGTATGTTATAGTATTTTTTAGTTGACTTGATTTAAGATTGGACTTGTTGAGTTTTTTTAAAAAATAGATAAATAAATTATTGTTAGTCCGTAAAAGTGACTAACAATGGATAGGATGTATGTTATATTATTTTTGAATTGCTTGATTGCCATTATTGATATGAGGGGAAAGAGAAATAATATTTAATAAACTTGGGGGGGGGGGGGGTGGTATTATGTCCTGTTGTGATTTTATGTGACTTGTGTGTTGACTAGTAATTACCTTGTTATAAATTGTTTAAGTTAAGTTTAGTTTTGTCCAGTATAAGGCCTTTCGTTCAGAAAATGATTGACAAACAACGGAGGACTAGAAGAGAGACACATTCTCCTTATGAGTAATGCCTTGAAGTAAATATGAAGTACTTTGTGTTAGTAGAAGGCTGCTGTGATAATCAGCGTTAATGTTTTAAGATAGGGAGGTTAATTACATAGTGGCTACGAAGTTGTGGAAACATATGCCATACTTAAATGGGGTTACTACTCAAGAAAAAGGATTCTGGGGAAGTTAAAAATAGGAGCTGCATTAAGTCAGCATTGATTGAATATATATGGATTGGATGCCATATTAGGGAAGAAAAGATTACCGTCTATAGCAGTGGGGTAAATGTGGGGAAAGTTTAAAACATGGTTTCCATGAAGTCGCAAGTTAACATGGATTTAGAGCCATGATGCACTTTCATAAAAGACACGAGATTGCTGGCTTATAGAAGAAGAAGTGGGTAACGTGCTACGCCAGACAGTGTGAAGACAAATAGTAAAACATGAATTGAATCCCATGTTTTTTATATATACTGTGGATACAATAGTAAAGGGAAGTATGTATGTTAGTGAGAAATGGACATTGTCAGTGTGGAGTGCTCACAGAGAACATAGATAAAATGCCATGAGGTTTTTTTGGGGGGTCCGTGATATATGGACTGAGAGAGAATAACATTGGTTGCAAGCAGTCACAGACATGAGTTCAGTGGCGGTATATTGTTGCTGTTGATAACGGCATAAATTGAGGTTCAGGAGATATGCCCATAATAAATGGACATTAGTGGGTTGCTGAAGTTTTCGGCGAGATTAAGAGGGAATTCTGAGTGAGGTATAGGAGAAGATTAGTTATGTGAGGTGAGGTGTATAATGTTGGAGGAGGTCTTGAGAAATAATGGACCTTTTTAATTTGTGTATTTAGGAGTGAATAATATTTTTGATGGTTGGTGCTTGATGCTGTAGATAGCAGCGTAAACTGTTGCCATAATAAGTGGTATAAGTGAACTGTGGAAGATATATAATTGTTTTAGACTTTAGTACATAAAGTCTCAGGTGACATAGGGGGGTAAAGGTGAATGTGGTTTAGGTGAGTGTGGTTTTTGTGAGGAAGAGTTCTACTTCTTTGAATCTCCGGTGCGCACCGATTCTTTGTCTTCCTATCGTGAGCGAGTGATTTTAGGTTGGTTGAAAGTGGAGAAGTAGTAATGTTGGGGTAATACTGTTAGTGATGACAATAGGGAGTTTGAGGTAGTATCAGAAGAGTACGGCGTGTTGAATTTTTGAGATCGTGATAAGAAGGTTTAAGCAGATTGCTTATAGAGAAGAAGAAGTATTTCAAAAAGGTACACATATATGTTATGATGTGTTTATGAGGTATAATAGATACCTATATAAGAAGGGGTTTTTGTAATAGGATATGTAAATGATATATGTGGATTTCTTTATGAACTGAGTTTTTAAATGAAACCTTGTGTAGTCAGAACGAAGAAGAAGTATATAGCGATTTGCTATGTGGAACAATGAGAAGAGACAAGTGGAGAATTACAAATAGAAGAAAGTATTTACTTAAGATAGAGTTAGTTTGGGACGGCTTAGAAAAAATATTGGGGTAAGGAAAGAAGGTTTAGGATAAGGGGGGTAGGAGTTAAGACTTTTGAAGAAGAAAAGTCTTTTTAAAGAAAGGGAGGTGTAGCAGAATTAATACCATCTCTGTTATTGGCTTCGATGTGCAGGCTTAGGGCACGGTTGAGCATCCTAGTAGAACAGTAATAAGGATGCTCAAGTCGTGACGTAGGTTGTTTTAGTTAGTTACAGCTGGAATTGAGGGAAGAGAACTTCAGACTTGTGACCCTGGTGTCCACTATATTATTATCGGCCTATAATGATTAAATAAACCTTCTGAAATAACTACACCAGGACTTGGTTATTGATCCTCTGTGCCTGTACTGTTAGAACACGCGCAGCGTCTTAGCGAGTCTGGCTTTTCCGACTTTTGAGTTCTTCCATGAGGGACCGGAACGGGAGGACGAACTTGCTCTGCTTGCAATATAGTGCGACAGTCGTGAGGCAGGATGGTGCTCCAAGCCACTTTCTTATGTTCTTGCTTATCTTCCCCTCCATGATGCCCACTGTGGTCGTAAATTACAAGTGCCTGAGAAGTCGAAGTGGGTTTTGCCTGATGGTGAGGGACACTGGTAATAGGGAAAGCTAATCCACGCACAAAGATCAGTCCAGTTCACAAGAAGTAGTAGCACATGTATGGACTACGCTTGAGTTCAAAGCAAGTGAACAAAGAAAAAAAATGAACATTTAATCAGGTTTAGCTTGAACTTGTTTGCTTTTGTCCATGTTTTGCTGGGACCCATCTGGGAAGTGGAAATTAATAATACTGTAATCTAGCAAGTCGTCATAGGCAACAGAGGATATTTGACCATCAAATATGATCGCTGTCTGGAAAATAAGTTGTGGCGTTTGTAGATGGTAAATTCTGTTTTCACCTTCCCGAGGTTCATGGTCTCAGCTGTGATGAAACCTCTCAAGGATTACACATCGTGTATGCTTCTAGACAGAGAGTTACAGCACATCCCCATACCACGATGATGGTAGGCATTTAGCAGCCAAGTCTTGTACTTGCTCTGGAAGATCTCACATACATGATCAGAATGATTGTGCTGCTTGCTTACCGAGATGGAACCAGCTATTACCATTTTCCACATTGTTCATGCCATTTAGGAGTTAACTGAAACTATCCAGTTAGCACATAAGAGTTAACAGCTCGAACAACATAGTTGGCATAACATCTTGTTTATTTGTGTGTCCCTTGTTGCCAAAGAGGACCACATTGTCATCTGTCAGTTCTAGAGAGGAATTGTAGGTGGTTGATTTGACCAATTTGAGTCTGGAAATGTCTGTTACAGTAAGGGTAATGTCTCTTACAATTGGGCACTGTCTGTTACAGCCAGGATGAAGAATGTTGACTTTCTCAGCAAGCAGAGGTAACTCACTGTTGGTGTTTGTATGGCCTCTGCATAGCTTCCTCAATTCTAAACTGTTCCACAGTCACCATGCTAGTAGATATTTACACCAAACAGAGCGATCAGAAACATTGCTTTACAAGTCAGTATCATGGTTCTTCTTTGAAGCTTTCAGTGTGTCTTTGTAATATCAGTTCATGCTCATCTTAGAATATTTTCTTTAGAAGCCGCTCATTTAACATGTGAAGAATATGATTGGATCATCTATGCTGAGATGTGAGTAGTATAGGACGTTCTCCACCCACATGATTTCTTGTAGGCTGAAGGCTGAACGGGTTTTATGAAGGAAATATGGGGGAAATTTGTCGACTCGGCTTCCAGCCTGGAGGCTGAAGGAAATTTGGGCGGCGGCGTGTGGGAAATTTTTTTCGTGGGAACGAAATTTTTGGGGCTGCCTGGTGGGGAAGTAATTAAGGTAAATGTTCTGTGAGATGAGTGATAGTATTTAAAGAGAGGGTACGGATGAGGGAGGGGTATATATTTTAGAAAGGAGTATATGAATGTGTGCGTAGTGATGAACAAGGGTGTGATGGGTCGTGATTTCTACTCATGGGTATATGGTGGTTACGTATATTAGTATGGGTAGTGATGAACAAGGGTGTGATGGGTCGTTCTACTCATGGGTATATGGTGGTTACGTATATTAGTATGGGTAGTGATGAACAAGGGTGTGATGGGTCGTGGTTATACTCGAGGAATAATAGGTGGTGTACGATATATTAGTGTGCGTAGTGATGAACAAGGGTGTGATGGGGTCGTTCTACTCATGGGTTTTTGGTGG
>JACEFZ010000526.1:0-36458 GCA_014155875.1 Cepaea nemoralis | reverse complement strand
CTTTCCACATTATGAATTTGCTATCCAAGCAATATTCCATTTCGTGCCACTAGGACACTTTTCCCACCTTTTATGAAGCCCACACAGTGAGCTTTCGATTCGGACTTTCCACATAATGGATTTGCTATCCAAGGAATATTCCATTTCATGCCTTTGGGTCGCTTTTGTAACCGACACACCCGTGGTATGAAGCGTGGCAGTCTAAATACATCTTCATGCACCTTTAGATGTCAACCTGAATGTAGTTAAAGTAAGCTGTAGTTAACTTGAGCTTGTTGAAATCTCCATAGAGCTTGTCCTCAAATGAAGCAGGTGTGGGCCAAAATATCTTTCTCTGTTCTGCATATATTGGGTACTCCTGCAGCAAATGTTTAGCTGTCATTTTACCAGTTCCACAATTACATTCATCACTATCTCCTATCTTTAGTTTATTGAACAAGTGGTATTTCAGCCTGTTATGTCCTGTGCGGATTCTGAAGATTGCTATTTGTTCTAATCGGTCGAGTTTGTAATATGCATCATCCTTCTGGTGGCCTGGATGCTCTGATTCCCACTTCGTTCTATAGATGCTTTTTATCAACCTCTTTGCCTCATTATAGGTTATGTCTCTGTCAGGCTGTGGTAGTCGTCCACCCTCTTTTGCTAGTCTGTCAGCCTCTTCATTTCCAGGTATACTGCAATGTGATCCACTGTATTACAACTTTTTTGGATTTCTGGCATAGACCATGGAGTAATGCTCTTAAGTCAGCTAGTTCTGTGCTGTTTTTGCTTTTCAGTATTGAGACAACTGACTTTGCATCTGTGAAGATAGCTATTTGCTTCTCTTTATTTTCCTCCATCAAGAGCATCTCTGCTGCAGTTTTCAAAGCCTTTACCTCCGCTTTGAAGTTACTTTGAAGTTGCCACTGACTGTGTTTTTTTTTCCACTCCATTTTTTAAATTTAGGAGAATTCCTCCTCCTCCATTTTCTATTGAATTTTTGGCTGATCCATCTGTATATGCATGGGTCCAATTGCAGCTTGGGTAATTTTCTTTTATGTAGTTTAGGGTTATTTTTCTTCTTTCGGTTTCATTCTGAGTGTTCTTTTTCTCAATACCAGGAATGTTTTCTATCACCTCAGGCAGTTACTGCTGTCTCCAAGCTGGGAACTTGTCTGCACTGTAAATTGGTTTGACTGTTGATATGTTAAGTATAGGATCTGCCCTAATCTTTTGTTTTGCAGTTGCTACAAAGTTGCTACGCTTCAGTCTTCCCTTTCCAAAACCATTAAACCTGCTATACATAGGGTGTTCTGTCAATCTTCTAAATTTTTCAGCTTGTTGCTGGGCTCTGCTATCTTTTCTATCCTGCATTGGTTGTAAACAAGAGATCTTTTCTAGTTTCTTAATAAGCGTTGTCTTCAGGCTTCCAGTTATGCTTCGCATTACTTGATTTTGGACTCTACTTATTTTGTTAAAGTTTGACTTAGCTGCTGTTGCCCAAGCTGCAATGCCATATTCCAGTACTGGCCTCACCCGTCCAGTATATAACTTCTTGGGAACTTTCTCATCTGCTCCCCACGTTGTACCAGCAAGCTTTTTCATGATTGCCATTCTTTACCTTGCTCTTGTTTGATTTTTCTCAATCTGTGTCTTCCATGTCAGGCGACGATCAAAGGTGACTCCTAGATAGTTTAGATTTTCTTCATGGCGCAATATTTTTCCATTCAATACCAGCTTAGTTGCTGAGTTTTATTTGAGAGGGAGAACACTATGCATGATGTTTTCTCCTCACTTATCTTCACTAGCCATGATTTTGACCAGTCCTCTAGCGCTAATAAGGCTTGTTGTATTCTTCTGTTGGCTGTACTGATATATTCTTCAGATGTCCATATAGTCTAACGTGCCTCGAAACCAGAGGCAGGCTAACCTCACTAAAAAATGCCCGCCGGAAGTCGGAAGTGTCGTCCTACGGGTGGCAAACTAAAAATTGACACTACGCATTTACGTCCGAGTGAAATGTCTCGTCCGAATGTCTCTCGTGCTAGGAACAGCTCTGACTACCTAGTTTCCGAATGCCGCTCTTGTTCGGAACAGCTCTGACTCGGTAGTTTTCCGAATGTCTGTCGTGCCTGGAACAGCTCTGACGGGCGCAACGACAAGCACATGTGCGAAAACTCGCTGAGTGAATACCTTCTGCAGACCTGTCTGGTTTGTGCGGGAACGGCCCGGGGCGAACGAAATGCCCAATATATTGAAGTGAGGAATTAAAGCAGCCATGAGCATGACGTGACCATTCCTTCGGTGAGCCCAGTATCAGGGCGCTATGTGTCGGCCCTGCAACTATGGAAGCAACCTAGAATGGCGGAAAATGCTATGGACTGTGCCTTCCTTCTCTTGAGGGATGACCGAAGTCCTCGACTGTTCGAACTTGACCAGCTGGGATGTGGACGGTACCACAAAAGTGAGAGTCTCCCAGGATTGCTAACCTGGTCAAAAATGCACGCGAAAGCCGGATGTGTGACCTAAGGGTTTTCAACCCAAGGGTGCCTAATGCACACCGCAATCACATCTGAAAAAACACTCCGGATGAACGAAAAGAAGAAGAAGAAGATGTCCATATGGCTAGGTCATCTGCAAAGGAGGATGTATGTACTCTGGCTGGAAAATTGTCCGTGATGTCATTTATATATGCTACGAATAATGTTGGTGAAAGAACTCCTCCTTGGGGGACACCTTGCTCCAACAGCATCATTTTGCTGGTTTGTCCTTGAACTTTTGTCCTGGCAGATCTGTTCTCAAGGTAGTGACTGATCCATTTATACATTTTCCCACAAACATGCATTTTTTTTGCAGTTTTACTTTCAGTCGTTCCTTCCATACTTTATCAAATGCTTTTTCTAAATATATCCAGACCGCTAGTGTGTGCTTTTTCTCTTGGAAGGCATCCTCCATTTCCTGAGCTATATAGGTTATTTGATCTTCAGTGGATCTGTACTTTCTGAATCCTGCTTGGTGTGGTGTTAAGAGTTGTTTCTCTTCCAGATGCCATGTTAGCCTGCCATTGATAATGCGTTCCATTAATTTTCCTACACAGCTAAGTAGACTGATAGGTCAATAGCCATTTGGTTCTTCCAGATCTTTTCCTTTCTTTGGGACAGGTATTAGTATAGCTTCCTTTTACGCCCGTGGGACTATTCCTCTCTTCCAGCTGTTATTTAGGACTGCTAGTAGTTTATTTTTTGCCTTAGTGCCTAGTCCTATTAGCATTTCATTTGTGATTCCATCCTTTCCTGGTGATTTCTTCTTTTTTAGGGTATTCATTGCCTGTTCCATTTCTTCCATTGTTAGATTTGCCATCATATATTCTGCTGCTGTCTCTGTATTACTATGATGTATCTGTTTGTCTGTGATTGCTTTCTTCTGTTCGATAGTAATATCAATGTGGTTTGCACTAGCATTGTGTTCCATTAGTGCATTTGCAGCCCTTTTCCCTGTAAGCAAGGCATTTCCTTGATTAATTGTTTTTGTCTGTTTCTAGGTCCTTCATTGTTCACGGCTTTCACTAGTTTCCATAGTTTGTTTCCGTCCCTGTCAAAGTTCAAGTTTTCTGTTTTTCCCTCTAACAATCTTTTTTTGTTTGATTTACTGTTCTTTTATATTTTGCTGAGATGGGTTTGAGAGAGATGTTCGCTTCAGTTGTTTGTTCTCTGTCTGCTGTGTTCCTGGCATCTTCAACTTTGTCCTCCAAAATTTGTAGTTCTTCAGTCCAGTATGGTTTCTAATTTTTCCTCGCTCCTCTTGGAATAGACTCAGTGGCCGCCTGTATTATTGCTCTGTTTAGACGTTCCACCACTTGTTTTATGTTTCCATATCGTGTAATTATGTTTTCACAATATTTGTTTGTTAGTATTTCAAATCTGTCCCAGTCTGCTCGTTTGTAATTCCAGCGGGGCAAAGGCTTTTGCGCCTGAGGAACATACTCCATATTCATTACAAGCTTGATTGGTCTGTGGTCACTACCTGCTAACTGGTCAAGCACATGGCGATCGATTTTGTGGAGGATGTCTCCTGTACAGAAAGCTAAGTCTGGAGTAGAAGTGGTAAACCATCTTCTGGAGTATAAGCTCGGTGTGTCATCCGCTTTGTTGAGTAGATGGAGATTTGAGTCTATTTCCCAGTCCTCCACTTCATCTCCTCTTTTGTCAGTATCCGGGTATCCCCATCTTTCTGAACGGCTATTAACTCTCCAACAATAATGCAGTTTGTGACAGTTATTTTCATGTTTGAGAGTGTAAGATCCTTATCTGCTGGGCTATACAGATTGTAAATTCTTATTTTCACATTCTTTATCATTACATCAACACCTATAATTTCCGTTTGGTTGTCAGAGATCACAGATACTTCGCTGCAAGGTATTGTATTTCGTGTGAGTATTAGAACTCCTCCTTTGTGTCCTTCGCGGTCAAAACGTGTGGCCTGATATCCTCTGACAGAGAATTTGCGATTGGCGTTGAGGTGTGTCTCTTGAGTGCATGCCACATCTATTCTATCTGTATGAAGACGCTGTGTTAGGGAGACTTTCTTGTTATAAACTTACAGATCATTCGACATCTGGATATTGTAAAGAGCATACCGCAAATTGCCGCTGCCTTGGCAACATTTTAACATCTATTTACAGTGGGATATGTGTGGTGTTGTATGCAGTCTGGTAGAGGACATTAGGTTCTTCACCAGGGTTCAGGTTTCTTGAAAGCTTCTGAGAAATCTTTTAGTATGATTAGAAGAAGCATTTACGGGCACTAATGGATGGTTTCATAGCTGAATGAAGACAGTACTTGCATTGTGAAAATTGTTGTTGTTGTTTTTGTCCTCCTCCTCCTCTTCCTCCTCCTCCCCCTCAACAAGAAAATACAACAGCCAGGGAGATTCATCCCAAGAGTCAATCAATGTTCATGATGCCAGAGGGCCGGCCACAGCAGAGCAGCATGTCGCAGTAAGACGGAAATCTGTCGGTACTGCGCCTATCACCACGCCTTCAAGGAGTGTCCGCTGGCCAAGCTGGACACGGACTTCCGAGCACCCAACAACAAAAGAAAGTGCGCTAACTGCCTGGGCAAGCATGGAGCCAGATACCTGGGCTGTCCGTACCTGCAACGACACAGAGACGTATTAAAGGTCGCCATCAACACAGACATCATACAACGAAGCAATGCGGCGGTGCGAGACAGCCACTGGTATATCACAAGCTGAAAGAGATCAACTGTAAAAACAGATAGACGAGTTGAAGAAACAAGTCAAGGCACTGCGGACACCGACTCCGACCAGCGACAACGAAAAACTACTGGCGGAAATAAAGGAGATCCAACAAAACATCAAACAAGAGGTGGAACATATGGCACAGATGACAAAGAAGAATGAAGAGATACTACAGGCAATCAAAGTAGAGAGAGAAATGCTAAGAACTGAAAGGAGGATAACACCCCCCCCCCCACCCCCCACCCCCCCTCCCCCTAAAAAAAAAACAAAAAACAAAAAAAAAAAAAAAAAAAAAAAACCGACAGTGGCCACAGAAAAGACTACAGAGAAGCCACAAGGTGAAACCCAACAAAAGACAGAACCTGAACCGCAAGCAAAAGCCAGTCGTCCGACCACGACGCCCAAGAAACTCAAGGGGAAGCCAATATCCCACCAGACATCAGAAGAAAACAGAGATGAGTACAACGACGACGGCAAGGAGGACACCTCGTCACCCCGACCATATACCTGGGAGGATATCGCAGAAATAGACAGGAAATTGGAACTCAAGAAATATGACTTCAGACGCAAGGAATTCATAAGGTGCAAGGAAGAAAAAGAAAACAAGAAATTCAAGGGGAAACCAAGGCACCGTCAGACCCCTGTAAACTACCCAGATATAAACTATGACGAACACGATGAGCCGTACTATATAGAAGGCGGAGAGATCATCCCATGGCTGACAACGGAGGAAGAAATCTTCTTCTTCTTCTTTGCGTTCATCCGGAGTGTTTTTTCAGATGTGATTGTGGTATGTCTCGTTAGGCACCCTTGGGTCGAAACCCAATTGGGTCTGCACATCCGGCTTTTAGCGTGTATTTTTGACCAGGTTTGCATTCCTGGGAGACTCTCACTTTTGTGGTACCGACCACCTCCCAGCTGGTCAAATTGGAACAACCGAAGACTTCACGGTCATATCCCTCAAAGGAAGGCAGGGACAATCCATAGCATTTTCCTCCATCCTGGGTGGCTTCCATAATTGCAGAGCCGACACATAGCGCTTAGGTGCTGGGCTCACCGAGGGACTCGTCACGTCCTGCTCATGGCTGCTTTAATTCCTCACTTCAATATATTGGGCATTTCGTTCGCCCCGGGCCGTTCCCGCACAAACCAGACAGGTCTGCAGATGGTATCCACTCAGCTAGTTTTCGACACGGACATGTGCTTGTCGTTGTGCCCCTCAGAGCTGTTCCGGGCACGACGGACATTCGGAAAACTACCTAGTCAGAGCTGTTCCGAACAAGAGCGGCATTCGGAAACTAGGTAGTCAGAACTGTTCCTAGCACGAGAGACACTCGGACGAGACATTTCACTCGGACGTAAATGCGTAGTGCCAATTTTTATTTTGCCTCCCGTAGGACGGCACTTCCGGCTTCGGCGGACATTGTTTTTAATGAGGTTAGCCTTCCTCGGGTTTCGAGGCACGCTAGACTTATTGTTGTGATGTCGCCCACATCTCAGCTGGTCAAGATAGAACGTCAATGACATCACGGTCAGCCCTCAAGGGAAGGCAGGGGCAGACCATGGGCAATCCCTCGCTGTCCAAGAATTGCAGAGCCGGCACATATTGCTCTGAGACTGGGCTCACCCGAAGAGTTGCCCCGTCCTGCTCATGGCTGCTTTAGTTCCTCACTTCCATGTGTTGGGCATCTCGCTTGCCACTGGTCGCTCAAGCACACACCAGGAACGGTCAATCTGCGGGCGACATCCACTAGGTAAGCTTTCGCTTCGGACTATGCAATGCATTCGCAAGCCGTGCTTTCCATTTCGTGTTATTGAGACATTTTTCCACCTTTGTCTACACTCTCTATGAGCTAGATACAGTTTTCGTAACCATTTCATTCGACTGGGGCACTTTTTCAACCTTGTAGTACTCGCTCACTAGGTAGGCTACATGTGCTGCCGGCTCAGCACCTTACCTCCGTACAGCAGTTAGCGAGAAACGGCCAGACCCTCTCATCCGGGGATCCCTCATGTCCCCCAGCTGAGAGCCTTCGGACAAGTATCTGAACTAAGCATGTAGCGTGCATAGCATCTCACCTCCATTTTTCGGTAGGTGGGTATCGGCCTGGCTCTCTCATCCAAGGGTAGTAGCTTAGAGGCGTTCAGCTACATCTCTCAGATGGAGGCCTTTGTTTGTGGCTTCGTGCGCCTGAGTTTAAATTTTGACTGCTATCCTCAGTCTACCTGCAGAGCAGCAGGTTGTGTCTCTCTTAATCTGGTCCCTATCCTAAGAGCTGTCCAATATGTAGTTTATATCCATTGGCACAGCGCTTGGGGTCAGTGGGACACTCAAGCTCCCCCACCGCGGCAAGGTGGAGACACATCGGGGGAGGGAGGAAGAAATCGAAAGACAACATAAACTCAAACTCGAAAGAGAAAACCGGCGCAAGGAAGAAAATGAAAACATCGAAAAGCATCTACAGGGAATACACAAAAAAGGAGGCAAACAGACCAAATGAAAAGTTTTATAAGGACTACGACCAGTCAAGTCAGACGAGCCAGGAGCCTTCACTAACCACCATTAAAGAAACCACCAGTGGAGACGGTACCAAAGGACAGTCGCCACAAACCCACCAGCTGACGTCATAGACACAAATCAACATAACAACTCCGAGATTGGACTCACTCTTAAGAGCGCAAAAGGCAAGAATTAGGGTGAATGAACCCACAACAACCACGGACCTCAACAATAACCACAGCTGAAGAGCTTATAATGCTCCTCCTCCCCATCCTCCTTCTCCTCCTCCTCCCCCTCCTCTTTCTCCTCCTCCTCCCCCTCCTCCTCTACCTTCCCTCCTCCTCTCTTCCGCCACCTCCTTCCCCCTCTTTCTCATCCCCTCCCCTCTTCCTACCCCTCCTCCTCCCCCTCCCCTTCTCCTCACTTACTCCTCCTTCTCCCCCTCCTCCTCCCCCTCCTCCTCCCCTCCTCCTCATCTCCCTTCTCCTCCCTCACCCCTCCTCCTCCTAACCCCTCCACCTCCTAACCACTCCTCCTCCCCTCCTCCTCCTCCTCCCCTCCTCCTCCTCCCTCATCCTCCCTTCTCCCATCCTCCCTCCTCCTCACATCCTCCCCCTCCTCCCTCCTCATCCTCCTCCCATCCTCCCTCCTCCCATCCACCCATCCTCCTCCTCTCCTCCTCCCCCTTCATCCTCCACCCACCTACTCCCCTCCTCCTCCCCTCCTCCTTCTCCTCCTATTCCTCCTTCTCCTCCTCTCCTCCCTCCTCCTCCTTCCTCCTCCTCCGCCTCATCGTCCCCCTCCTTCTCCCCCTCCTCCTCCTACTCCTCCCCTCCTCCTTCCTCATCCTCCCCTCTCCTCGCCCCTCCTCCTCCCCTCCTCCCCTCTTCCCCCTCCCCCTCCCCCTCTCCTCCCCTCCTACTCACCTCTCCTTCCTCCTCCTCCCTCCTCCTCTCCTCCCTCTCCTTCTCCTCCTCCGTCCTCCTCACCTCCTCCCCCTCCTCCTCCTTCCCCTCCTCCTCCTCACCCCTCCTCCTCCTTCTTTTTCGTCTGCAGCGTTATAATCTATAATGTTAAAATCTTTAAGGCATTTTCAAAGTTTTCATAAAAATAATGCATCTATTTTAAATACATGAACATTTTCTAACTCATCTTTTTATTTCTCTTCGACATCTATACAGTCATCCCAGCATTTATTGGGCTTTTCATGATATCTTGGTAAGTTTACGTTCAGTAGTTTTAGTTTGCCCTATTTAGTTATTGGGATGAAGATTGTTCTCTTCCAATCTGTTCGCCATATTTCCGGGAACGGGAACTGGAGCTTATATGACTACTTATATGAATTAAATTAGATGCTCCCCACCAGGGACTGGGCGAAGTCGGGCCTGGTCGCATTTTTTTTTGGGGAACGGGAACGAAAGCAGGGGCCGAATATGAATAAAATGAGACGCTCCCTGCCAGGGGCTGGGCGAAGCCAGGCTGGGCGAAGCAGGGCCGGGCATCTTATTTGGGAACAAAGCAGGGGCCGAATATGAATTAAATGAGATGCTCCCCGCCAAGGGCTGGCGAAGCCGGGGCTTGTCATCTTTTTAGGAACGGGAACGAGAACGGGGGCCGAATATGAATTAAGTGAGATACTCAACGTCATCTTTTTTGGGAACGGGAACGGGAACCGGAGACGAATATGAATTAAATGAGATGCTCCCCGCCAGGAGCTGGGCGAAGCCGGGCCGGGTCTCACACACACACACACACACACACACACACACACACACACACACACACACACTCACACACACACACACACACACACACACACACACCAGCATCTTTCAGCTGTATGTTGATTCCTAGGCTAGATTACGCTCATCAGCACGCCACGACTTTCTGAGTGACCGGCTGCATACTCTCATAAGTCACTGGCGCGATTCGAACCACTTCTAATTCTCGTCCGCTCACGTTGACCACACGAGATTATTGGGGATTAACGGAGAAAGCTGCTAACTCCTCGGCCAGGCAGCCGGATATATATATCTTGGAATCAACGACTGGCAAGAGAAGGTCCACCAGAGAAACGAATGGAGACGGATTGTCTCTGCAGCAAAGAACCTCAATGACTCGGAACGCTGAAAAGGAAGAAGAATAATAATTATTAATCACACATTCATCTGTGCATAATACACTAGCAACGAGCACACAAAACATCGTCTCTCAGGATAAACACTCGCAACATGCGCTCGTCCCTCGATATATTCTGACCATGGTTTTGTAGTTACAGGACACGTCACAAATCGTGAGTTCCCGGGAAGGACTTGACCTAATCGTGAAACAGCTTGGAGATCATGACGACCCTGGCTCGGCCACAGAGAGCAACAGACACTCAATACAAGGTCAGGACGGGAAATTCTACGAGCTCTTGCCTCTGTAAGTTTATGTGTGTTTGAAATACTGTCATCGATTATATCTGTAGTAGGGTTATTGTGTTCGGGTTGGTTTGTAGCAAGAGGAGACATATTTCATCATCATGTTCATCGTCTTCTTCTTTCTTCATCATCCTCTTCCTTTTTCTTATGTTTCCGAACATTTCCAATCGGTAAACCCGCGTGGCTGAGAGGGTTGACATGCTTCAACTGTCTCTTCTGACCGCGACGTAGTGGGGTCCTTCCGGGCAGTTGGACTTAAATATTAACCTTCTTGACCTTGAATTTGGGACGTAAATTACAATACCTCAGATGTCCAATGGATAAGAGCGCTCGTTCTTAAACATCTGGTGTGCTGATGTCGAGGTTGCGGGTTCAACCCATACTCCGTTCAGCTGGACTAAAATGTTGACTACTCGTCTCGTCTTTGACTTGGGACATAAATTACACGTACCTCAGAAATCGGAGTGGGTTCACCTGATAGTGAGGGACACTGGTAATAGGGAAAGCAAATCTACACGCAACAATCTGTCATGTGCACTAGAGGTAGTAGGACGTGTATGGACTACGTTTGAGTTCAAAGAGAGCATACGCAAAAAAATGACACCTGAAGGTGGGCAAAGAAGAAGGAGTATAACTATAAGCGGCATTATTGTTTACTTCTAGCTTATCGCGGTGCAACTCTAGGTTTGACACCTTGATATTTATTCCGGGTTTTCTTGGGCCAACAGACTGCGGGCGAAGTGGTCAAGCCGTTTGACTCGTGTTCCGAAGGTTGTGGGTTCGATTCCGGGCCGCACCCTTCGGTTTACGAGTTAAATGTTTCGGAGACTCCTGTGGGTCGTCGCTAAAAGCTACGGAGTTCGTGCTTGTGTGCGACGCTTTCCGTGCTGCGGAAAGAGACCGAGCCATATGGGATAAAACCCGGTGCAATGAAGTCGACCCTGCCGACTTTTAAGCGACTTTTTTCTCTGTGTGGCCGCGGCGAGTGCAACGATCACACAATGGCAGGTGGCCATGTTAAATCTATCTATGAACATTATACATAGTTTTAAGAATCATCATCATGTGTCTTGCCGACTGGCGAGGAGGATCATGCTTCTGCACATACTGTGATCTCCAACGGTGTGTACCACATCACGTGCTGACACCTTTTTGGGTCAAGACACATGCCAGTCGAGAATGTTCTTTTTTTTCGTGGTCTTTCTCTATCTCTTGTTTCCACAAATCTATGTAGGTGTCTTCTCCTAATGTGGCCAAAAATGATGACGTAATGTCACTAGACGCTGGACCAGGTACCACTGAATAATGGACGAGATGTCAGTGAACAGTGGACAAATTGTCATTAAACATTAGACATGATGTCACCGAAGGCTGAACGAGGTGTCATTAAACGTAGGCAGACATGCTATTGTAAATTTTATATGTCACTGTACGTTGTGCGAGACTTCACTTTGAATTGGACCAGATGTCACTTAAATTTTACACTATGTCATAGTGAATTTGATTAGATGTAAGTGAACATTGGATGAGACTATACTACCCTGTGAATTGGGATGAGGTAGCACTGCGAATTGGAAGCGATGTCACTGAATTAGACGCGATATAATTGTGAATTGGACGATATTGCACTGTGAATATGAAAAGATTCCACTCGACGAGATAGCACTCTGAATCGGACGAGATGGCATTGTGAATTAGACGAGATATCATTGTGAATTGGACTAGATATCATTGCGAATTGGACGAGATAGCAATGTGAATTGGATGAAATGTCACTGTGAATTGGACGAAACTATTACTATACTATTGATGAGATGTCACTGAATGTTAAATGACAGGTCAATGTACTTTGGATTAGATGTCATTGTAAAATGGACGAGATGTCATCGTAATTCGGCAAGATGTCACAGAACGTTGCACAAGATGCCACAGGATCTTAGACAAGATGTCACTGGACGTTAGACAAGATGTCACTGGACATCACCGGACGATAGTGAAATTGTCCCTGGACATTAGACAAGATGTCACTGGACATTAGACAAGATATCACTGGACATTAGACAAGGTGTCAATGGACATTAGACAAGATGTCACTGGGTGTTAGACAAATTGTCACTGAACGTTAGACAAGATGTCACTGGGTGTTAGACAAATTGTCACTGAACGTTAGACAAGATGTCACTGAAAACCGGTTGATGCGCTTCTGAATGTTAGACGAGAAGTCATTGAAAGTTGAAAGAGACACACCGGGTGAGATGTTTTTGAATGTTTTTGTATATGGTTCTCCTGCCACATATTAAATTTACCGTCAAGGGTAGCATAGTGGTAAGTATCCCCGCTTGTCCGTCATGGGTAGTATAGTGGTAAGTATCCCCGCTTGTCCCCGTCATGGGTCGTATAGTGGTAAGTATCCCACTTTGTCCGTCACGGGTAGTATAGTGGTAAGTATCCCCGCTTGTCCCCGTCATGGGTAGTACAGTGGTAAGTATCCCCGCTTGTCCGTCATGGGTAGTATAGTGGTAAGTATCCCTGCTTGTCCGTTGTGGGTAGTTTAGTGGTAAGTATCCCCGCTTGTCCCCGTCGGGTAGTATAGTGGTAAGTATCCTCGCTTGTCCCCGTCAAGGGTAGTATAGTGGTAAGTATCCCTGCCAAGGGTAGTATAATGGTAAGTATCCCCGCTTGTCTCCGTCGGGTAGTATAGTGGTAAGTATTCCCGCTTGTCCCCGTCGGGTAGTATAGTGGTAAGTATTCCCGCTTGTACCCGTCGGGTAGTATAGTAGTAAGTATCCCCGCTTGTCCCCGTCATGGGTAGTATAGTGGTAAGTATCCCCGCTTGTCCCCGTCGGGTAGTATAGTGGTAAGTATTCCCGCTTGTACCCGTTGGATAGTATGGTGGTAAGTATCCCCGCTTGTCCCCGTCGGATAGTATAGTGGTAAGTATTCCCGCTTGTCCCCGTCAAGGGTAGTATAGTGGTAAGTATTCCCGCTTGTCCCCGTCAAGGGTAGTATAGTGGTAAGTATCCCCGCTTGTCCCCGTCAAGGGTAGTATAGTGGTAAGTATCCAAGATTGTCACCGTCATGGGTAGTATAGTAGTAAGTATCCCCGCTTGTCCCCGTCAAGGGTAGTAGAGTGGTAAGTATCCCCGCTTGTCCCCGTCATGGGTTGTATAGTGGTAAGTATCCCCGCTTGTCCCCGTCCGGTAGGTAATTTGTGGGTGCTTTGTGTGGTGAAGTGGTTGAGCCGCTTGCCTTGCGCTCCGAAGGTTGTGGATTCGATTCCGGAGTCCGTCATTAGGGTCACAAGTGCATTTTTTTCAGGAGACTCATGGAGGTCGTCGCTGGATGTACAGAGTTCGTGCTTTGTTCGCCGCTTTCAGCAGGCTGTCTGGCCAGAAGAGACCTAGGCGTATGGGTTAAAACCCGATGGAGTGAAGTCGATCTTACTTATATAACCCCTTTTTTAAACTGCCTATATACTCAAGCGTACAGCGGTTTTTTTTTAATCCCATGAAGGGAGCAAATGAATTTGGCTGACGTACTTAAAACACTTAACTTATTAAGTACCATGCCATAATTAAGCGTCTTATGCGACTTTCCGAATCTGCGAATTGATTATATACAGTAGTTTTCCATATGCAACCCACTTTAATGTGATATATTATACACCATGACCGCTACAATATTAACTTATAAGTCATAACTGTGACACACCCCTACCTCCCATTTCCGCTATCCATTTTTGTTTAGTCTAAGACAACTTTTTTGTTTGGCATTGAATCTGATAAGCCCTGAGCTTAACCCTTATAAATTCAATTCTCACAATACTATACCGTCTATTAAGTGGTTCAATGAGCATGATCTGAAAGATCGAGGCGTGTTCTGTACATAGACAGTGGACTGAACCGCTGTAGAGGTCTGATGTCCGTAGAGTAACCTCCATCTTCGTTCCGAAATATGCGGGAATTCAGGGAAATGAACGAGAGGATAAACCTGATGACTCTGCATGCCCGGCAGATGGCCAGCCCATGGATCGTGCCGAAATGATTAATACCGTTAGAGAGGTGTTGAGAGCGGAATACTGACGCCAGTACACCCACATCATTGTCCAGAATGAGAGACTTGAGAGTAAGAATGGGCACGGCCAGACACGAGAGGCACATAGGGAGAACGAGGGGTTTCGTCAGCTAATATAGAACTGGAACTATTAGCCGCCGAACATGATACATATGTTAAATGAAAAGGAAGGGGGGGGGGGGGGGGGGTCTGAGCACCGATGGACTTGTCCCGATTGCAAGGATGACACCCCAACAGATAACATATATTGTCCAGGGTGCAAGGATGATACCCCAACAGATATGATATATTTTCCAGATTGCAAGGATGCCACCCTAACAGATAATAGATATTGTCCAGGGTGCAAGGGTGACACACACCCCAACAGGTAACAGATATTCCTTTCTTTTCACGACTTTATTCAAATGTGTATTTCAGAAAACCAGATCATGAGAAACCAAATCAAGACAGTGGGCTTACTGAAGACAACTATGAGTATGGATCATGTGGGCTTGGTATCTGTAAACCTAAATGGAGTCAACGTAAGTGATACTTCAGATCATCATCAAAACAATGGATTCCATTCGTGAATGTAAACACAGAAGCCACACATAAAAGGCTGTGTGACTTGTTGTATTGTGGGTGTGTTAATAAATGATGTGTGTATGTGTATGTATGAATGTGTGTTTATGTATGTGTATGTGTGTGTATAAAAGCATAGTGCTTTTCAGTTAAACCAACCCAGATGACCAAGAGAAAATAAACCATCTCCAAAATGTTTCAGGACAAATTGGTCTCCAAATTAACATTGTAAAAACAAAAACTATTGATCTTACCAACAGTTCAGACGACACCAAATTAAACAATCATGTTCTTGAAAAAGTCAACAGCTTCACGTACAATGGCGTGCAAAGGGGGCGCGGGGGGTGCCACAGCCCCTGGCATCCAGCCGGGAGATGGGGGGGGGGGTGTCATCCAATTAGGGAGAGGGGGCAGTACAGTGCAGTGGGAGGGGAGGAAGAATGAATTAAGGGAAAGAACAATTTAGGGGCATCCAATCAAGGGGTTGGCTTCGGGCATCAAAGAACCTCTGCACGCCACTGTTCACGTATCTAGGAAGCAAAATGACATCTACAGGGGACTCAAGGCCAGAAATATTATCTAGAATTGCACTGGCATCTGGTGCCTTCAATAAACTGTCAAACATCTGGAGGTCAAAGACACTCAGCAAAAATATGAAACTTAAAATCTTCATCTCTTGTGTGATTCCAGTGCTAACTTACGTCTCTCCTGGTGTTCCTCCTATTCCCCCGTCGTGGGTTGCCTTCGAATCTTCTCGGTGTGCGCCAGTCGGATCTTGGTGGTGAGCGGTAGCGTCCTTCCTCTGTTGCTTCTTCTTCTGTTTGTGTTCTTGCATCTCCTGGTTCGGGTGTGGCTGTCTGGGTCTTGAGTAGGTCAAATATCTCATGAAACGTGTCTTCTGTCTTTCGTTTCCCATCTTGTATAGTTACTAGCTGTTTTTCATTCTCATCCCTTAAAGCAGTCATTCGATCGAGATCCTGTTCTATTCTCTGCTGAACTCGCTTCATTTTGTCCAGGATGCGCTGAACGGCTGCAATCTGAATCTCTCGTGTCTTGTCGTTTCCTTCCTCTATGCTGTTGAACTTCGATCGCAGGTCCTTCAGTTGACCGTTAAGTTTCGCTTTGTTGCTTTTGGTGAGTCGATTGGTGGCCTCGTACTGCCTCCTAGCTTCTTTATAGGGCAGGTTAGTTTTGATAGCGATCTTCATAGCTTCCTTGCTGTCTTGGTGGCAGGGGCAGCCGAGGTACTTGGCGCCGTGGTTGCAGAGGCAGTTGGCGTACTTTCTGTTATTGTTAGCGTAGTCCATACACACTATAGTAGTGATGGACCCAATTTTGCTTGTTGATTAGCTTTCCCTATTAACAGTGTCCCTCGCCATCAGGCGAACCTACTCCGACTTCAGAGGTTCTTGTAATTAACATTCACAAGGCAAGAAAGACAGGTCAACATTGTAGTCCAACTGTATTGCATACGCAAGAGATAACTGATATACGAAAGTCGAGTGGTTGGAAAGGCCGAATATAAAACGGGCCTGCGTGTCAATTAGTGGCCCTTTGATAATAAAGATCGTTCTCTCTCTCTCTCTCTCTCTCTCTCTCTCTCTCTCTCTCTCTCTCTCTCTCTCTCTCTCTCTCTCTCTGTCACTCTATTTCGCTTTATCTCTCTCTCTCTATCGCTCTCTCTATCTGTCACTCTGTCTTTATCTCTCTCTCTCTCTCTCTCTCTCTCTCTCTCTCTCTCTCTCTCTCTCTCTCTCCAATTTCTCTTGTAAGTGTAATTACCATGTTTCTACACATCCTTGTTTCTACACATCCAACTCTCTCTCTCTCTCTCTCTCTCTCTCTCTCTCTCTCTCTCTCTCTCTCTCTCTCCAATTTCTCTTGTAAGTGTAATTACCATGTTTCTACACATCCATGTTGCCTTGACTGCATCATCATCATGTGTCATGCCGATAAGCGTGAGCGGTCATGTACCGCCATCTCACGCGATCACCAGTCCTGGATCAGCTCCGTGTTCTTGTCTCGACCATGCCACGGCAAAGCCATCGAGGTATTTACGTCTCTGCCTTCCCCTTGTTCTCTTCCCTTCAATCTTGCCAGTTGTCACCAAGTTCTCCAAATTATTCACTGTATACAAACGTTGATTCTCTCATCCCGTTGGTCTCGACGCTCTCATCCAATTTATCTCGAGGGCATACAAACGTTTCTCTGATCTAATTTATCTCGACGGTATCCAAACGTTTCTCTGATCTAATTTATCTCGACGGTATCCAAACGTTGTTACTCTTATCCAGTTTGTCTCGGCGGTATACAAACTTGTCCCCCCCCCCCCTCTTTTTCCATCTCACAGTAACTGCATGCTGAGTATCTCGCACTCGATTTTCCTGACGGTTTCATGTTCACTGACGGTTCCATGTTCACTGACGGTTTCATGTTCACTAACAGTTTCATGTTCACTGACGGTTTCATGTTCACTGACCGTTTCATGTTCACTAACAGTTTTATGTTCACTGACAGTTTCATGTTCACCGACGGTTCCATGTTCACTGACAGTTTCATGTTCACTGACGGTTTCATGTTCACTAACAGTTTCATGTTCACTGACAGTTCCATGTTCACTGACGGTTTCATGCTCACTGACAGTTCCAAGTTCACTGACAGTTCCATGTTCACCGTATTCACGCAGGTCTGGCCAATCTCTACGTGTTCTCTGTGACTTACGGGTTTGCCGGGATCTGGTTGATCACCCTCAGCTCGTTCCTGGGCTCTCAGGTCACGTCAATAGAACGCCATCTTGGAATGACCACAAGTAAAACAGGTGAGTTGACATTTTCATATGGAAATATTACGCGGTAATCTTCCCTCGTATGTCTTTGACAGTCGAGATAAGAAAGAGAACGAACTCACGAATAAACGAAGAAAAGTTTAGTTTTAAAGGTTTAAAATAGAGGAAGCAGGCCCGTCTAACATTTTACTATTGTTCTGTCTGTCTGTCTGTCTGTCTGTCTGTCTGTCTGTCTGTCTGTCTGTCTGTCTGTCTGTCTCTCTCTCTCTTCATACAATATATTATCCATACATTACTGATGGGGAGAGTTCTTTAAGAGCTATATCGATTCAATCATTATGTACGGAAATAAATCATGGACAGTCATCAGCTTAGTCAGGATTTCTGTCATAACTGTAGGAATATGGTTGTACTGAAGAATGATAAGAACACCACGGACAGATAAAAAGCGCAATGAAGATATTTTGTAAGAGGTTAAATCACAAAGAGAACTGACTCTGGCATTAGAGGATGACAATTCACATTTTTTGGATACATCTTGTGAAGAAGAAGGCTCGGGAACGCCGAGACCATAGGAAAGTTGAGTGAGTGAAGACAGGGAGAAATCAATAGATAGATCCCGCTGGAGTGTCTGACATAATCGTATTGAGAAAAGTCTGTATCAGAAATGACTGAAGCTACACAAGACGTATGTATGTAGACAAATATCATCATCAGCGCCACACGGGCGTGGCGTATAAGAAGAATGTTCTTATCTTAATTCTTCAGCAAAGAAGTGTTATTTTGTTGTTGTTGTTGTTTTTGTTGTTGTTGTTTATTCCACCCGATTTGAATTCATGCCCCGGGAAGGTTAACAAAATCAACATATGCCTGAAGAAGTCGGATGTGTCGACCAAAAGGTGCAAATATCAGTTCTCTGCTGTAAACAGGAACAAAGCAAATACGTCTAAAAGAACATTCCGGACGAACGCAGGAGAAGAAGAGGAAGAAGAACGCAAGTCTAGCCCACACAAGTGCTGGACTGATTTTTGCGTTTAAACTAGCCTTCCCTATTACCAGTGTCCTTCCCCATAAGGCAAACCCACTCCGACTTCTGATATACTTGTAATTTACACCCCCAAGTCAAGAACGAGAAGCCAATATTTTAGTCCAGCTGACCGGTGTAGGGGTTGAAACCGCTACCTCAGCATCAGCACACCGGAAGTTTAAAAGCGAGCAATCTCACCCATTCGGCCACGCTGACCTAGCACAGAAGTATTATCGTCTGTGTAAGTAAAGCACACTTTTACACACCTAAAGGCGCAGTGGGAATACTATGCTAGAGTCATGTTTTTACACACCTAAACGCGCACTAGGAACACAATGCTAGAGGCATGTTTTTACACACCTAAACGCGCACTAGGGACACAACGATAGAACCATGTTTTTACACACCTAAAGGCGCACTAGGAACGCAATGCTAGAGTCATGTTTTTACACACCTAAAGGCACTAGGAACACAATGCTAGAGTCATGTTTTTACAGACCGATCGGAACTAGGCGGGTCATGTGGTCAGTATCTCCCCGGCTGCCTGTATTTCCTGACATTTCTTGGTACCTATTCTAGATTGATTCGACCTCCGAGCTCTGGTCAATGTCTGAAATCTTAATTCGCCCCAATGCGGATCGAAACCTTGAACCACTATGTCGGCAGGCGTGTGTCTTGCCAATACTCCAGCGCGGCTACCAATCGTGTTTTATTTTGACATTATGACACAGTCAACAACATCCAATCAGCGAATCACAACAACATCCAATCAGCGAATCAGGGGTTGGTAGAAATTAACGGTTTGCATTCTGGCGACGGCATAACGATATTTTTATTTTATTTTCTTCTCCAGAGGATGCTGTTTTCTGTTTTTCTGGGAAGGATGTGGTGTTTTTTCGTATACATTTTAGGAAGTTTTTCACAAGAAACCAAGGAAGGCACATGGTGGATGAAATTTTGAAGGCAGCCGACGGATAGTTCTTGTTTATGGTCTCAAGTTTCGCGACGGTAGACAGACGATCTTTTTAACGGGACAATGACTACGATCTCCGCCCAGTATGGTCACAGCCAAGATGGAAATCAACGGCAAACTACCTTCTTTCAATATGCCTAGTTTATCATGATTCGTCGAATCACAGAACGTTACAGAAACGCTGAAATTAGCGACATGGGATGTTCGATCTTTATGCGAAGACGGAAACTTGGATAACATGAGACATGAAATAGGAAGAGAGAATATTATTATATTAGGAATGTTCAAGACGAGATGGGAAGGGACAGGGATTAAGCCGGGAGAAGAGTTTAAGATTATTTCTTCTGGGGGAGAAGATAGGCAAAGAGGTGTTGTAATTATCTTGGATCGGCAAACATCAAAATCTGTTAAAGGATATTCGGCAGTGTCTGACAGGGTTCTATTGGTAAAATTAATCGGCAGATCTTTTAACATAGACGTAATTAAAATATATGCCTCAACGGGAGAACGCAGTGAAGATGGTATAGAGGAATTTTATAATGACACGGATAATGCGTTGAGGAACTGTAAAAATTCAGAAATAAATATCATAATGGGTGACTTCAATGCAAAAGTAGAAAATCTCGGTGATGGATGCACAGTAGGCAAACATGGTTTGTCAGAACGAAACAACAGGGGATCCAGACTCATAGAACCCCTCTGCCGTGTGTCCACCTTAACGAGGTAGAAGGGCTTGCGCGTTCCAATGACCCCAGCGCTATGACGACGGTAGCACAGCTACTGGTAGGTCACCCATGTCGGACAGGTCAAGAGAGAGGGACCAGACGAAGAGACACACAAACCTGCTACCTTGTAGGTAGACTGGGGACTGTCAAAGGCTAGGGAAAGCATCTCGAAAAATGCTTGCCGAAATCGGATGTACTGAGCCACAGGTTTGACAAAGCAGTGCAATGTAACTTTATCATTTCATGATGCCACAGATGAAAATTAATCGTTTTGGTGCTAATCCCGCGAAGTCCCATCAGGGGGTGATAGTGCCGGGCCCCCTGCGTCGAGGGGGTCCACCCATGACTACTGGTGGCCACCTTCCCCTGTGCTGTGGAGTCAAGGCACAGAGGAGTAGATTAAGAGCTATTGACCAAACACCCCGGACAATCAACATACTACAGTGGAATGCCGAAGGAGTTTATAACAATAATGTCTCCCTAACAAAGCATCTTCATACAGATATAATAGATGTGGCATGCATTCAAGAGACACACCACAACGCCAATCGCAAATTCTCAGTCAGAGGATATAAGGGTATACGTTTCGACCGCCAAGGACACAAAGAAGGAGTTCTAATACTTACACGAAATACAATACCTTGCAGCGAAGTATCTGTGATCTCTGACAACCAAACGGAAATTGTAGGTGTTGATATAATGATAAAGGACGTGAAAATAAGAATTTACAATCTGTGTAGCCCAGCAGATAAGGACCTTACACTCTCGAACATGAAAATAACTGACACAAACTGCATTATTGTCGGAGACTTTAATAGCCGTTCAGAAAGATGGGGATACCCAGATACTGACAAAAGAGAAGATGAAGTGGAGAACTGGGAAATAGAGTCAAATCTCTATCTTTTCAACAAAGCGGATGACACACCGAGCTTCTACTCCAGAAGATGGTTTACCACTTCTACTCCAGACTTAGCTTTCATCACAGGAGACATCCTCCACATAATCGATCGCCATGTGCTTGACCAATTAGCTGGTAGTGACCACAGACCAATCAAGCTTGTAATGAATATGGAGTATGTTCCACAGGAGCAAAAGCCTTTGCCTCGCTGGAATTACAATCGAGCAGATTGGGACAGATTTGCCATACTAACAGACAAATATTGTGAAAACATAAATACACGATATGGCAACATGAAGCAAATGGTGGAAAGTCTAAACAGAGCAATAATAAAGGCGGCCACGGAGTCTATTCCAAGAGGAGCGAGGAAAAATTACAAACCATACTGGACTGAAGAACTACAAATTTTGGAGGACAAAGTTGAAGATGCCAGGAAGACAGCAGAGAGAGAACAAACAACTGAAGCGAACATCTCTCTCAAAGCCATCTCAGCAAAATATAAGAGAACAGTAAATCAAACAACAAGAGATTGTTGGAGGGAAAAAACAGAAAACCTAAATTTTGACAGGGATGGAAACAAACTATGGAAACTAGTGAAAGCCATGAACAATGAAGGACCTAGAAACAAACAAATAACAATTAAACAAGGAAATGCCTTGCTTACAGAAAATAGGCTGCATATGCACTAATGGAACACTATGCCAGTGCAAACCACATTGATATTACAACCGAACCGAACAGTAATACAGAGATAGCACCAGAATATATGATGGAAAATCTAACAATGGAAGATATGAAACAGGCAATGAATACCCTTAAAAAGAAGAAATCACCAGGAAAGGATGGAATCACAAATGAAATGCTAATAGGATTAGGCACTAAGGCAAAAAAGAAACTACTAGCAGTCCTAAATTACAGCTGGAAGAGAGGAATAGTCCCACAGGCATAAAAGGAAGCTATACTAATACCAGTCCCAAAGAAAGGAAAAGATCTGGAAGAACCAAATGGCTATCGACCTATCAGTCTACTTAGCTGTGTAGGAAAATTAATGGAATGCATTATCAATGGCAGGTTAACAATGCATCTGGAAGAAAACCAACTGTTAACACCACACCAAGCAGGATTCAGAAAGTACAGATCCACTGAAAATCAAATAACCTATATAGCTCAGGAAATAGAGGATGCCTTCCAAGAGAAAAAGCACACACTAGCGGTCTGGTTAGATTTAGAAAAAAGCATTTGATAAAGTATGGAAGGAAGGACTAAAAGTAAAACTGCAAAAATGCATGTTTATGGGAAAATGTATAAATGGATCAACCACTACCTTGAGAACAGAACTGCCAGGACAAAAGTTCAAGGACAAACAAGCAAAATGATGCTGTTGGAGCAAGGTGTCCCCCAAGGAAGAGTTATTTCACTAGCATTATTCCTAGCATATATAAATGACATCACGGAAAATTTTCCAGCCAGAGTACACACATCCTTCTTTTCAGATGACCTAGCCATATGGACAACTGAAGAATATATTAGTACAGCTAACAGCAGAATACAGCAAGCCTTATTAGCGCTAGAGGACTGGTCAAAATCATGGCTAGTAAAGATAAGTGAGGAGAAAACAACATGCACAGTGTTCTTCCTCTCAAATAAAACTCAGCAACCTAAGCTGGTATTGAATGGAAAAATATTGCGCCATGAAGAAAATCCAAACTATGTAAGAGTCACCTTTGATCGTCGCCTGACATGGAAGACAGGTTGAAAAAAATCGAACAAGAGCAAGGCAAAGAATGGCAATCATGAAAAAGCTTGCTGGTACAACGTAGGGAGCAGATGAGAAAGTTCTCAAGAAGTTATATACTGGACGGGTGAGGCCAGTACTGGAATATGGCATTGCAGCTTGGGCAACAGCAGCTAAGTCAAACTTTAACAAAATAAGTAGAGTCCAAAATCAAGGAATGCGAATCATAACTGGAAGCTTTAAAAAAACGCCCATTAATGAAATTGAAAAAGATCACTTGTTAAAAACCATGCAGGAACAGAAGAGATAGCAGAGCCCAGCAACAAGCAGAAAAATTTAGAAGATTGACAGACCACCCTATGTATAATAGGTTTAATGGTTTTGGAAAGGGAAGACTGAAGCGTAGCAACTTTGTAGAAACTGCAAAACGAAAGATTAGGGCAGATCCCATACTTAACATATCAACAGTCAAACCCATTTACAATGCACACAAGTTCCCAGCTTGGAGACAGCAGCAACTGCCTGAGATGATAGAAAACATTCCTGGTATTGAGAAAAAGAACACGCAGAATGAAACCGAAAGAAGAAAAATAACCCTAAACTACATAAAAGAACATTACCCAAGCAGCAATTGGACCCATGCATATACAGATGGATCAGCCAAAAATTCAATAGAAAATGGAGGAGGAGGAATTCTCCTAAATTTAAAAAATGGAGTGAAAAAAACACAGTCAGTGGCAACTGGAAAATTTTCAAGTAACTTCAAAGCGGAGGTAGAGGCTTTGAAAACTGCAGCAGAAATGCTCTTGATGGAGGAAAATAAAGAGAAGCAAATAGCTATCTTCACAGATGCAAAGTCAGCTGTCTCAATACTGAAGAGCAAAAACAGCACAGAACTAGCTGACCTAAGAGCGGCACTCCATGGTCTATGCCAGAAATCCAAAAAAAGTTGTAATACAGTGGATCCAATCACATTGCAGTATACCTGGAAATGAAGAGGCTGACAGACTAGCAAAATAGGGTGGACGACTACCACAGCCTGACATAGACATAACCTATAATGAGGCAAAGAGGTTTATAAAAAGCACCTATAGAACCAAGTGGGAATCAGAGCATCCAGGCCACCAGAAGGATGATGCATATTACGAACTGGACCGATTAGAACAAGTAGCAATCTTCAGACTCCGCACAGGACATAACAGGCTGAAATACCACTTGTTCAATAAACTAAAGATAGGAGATACTGATGAATGTAATTGTGGAACTGGTAAAATGACAGCTAAACATTTGCTGCAGGAGTGCCCAATATATGCAGAACAGAGAAAGATATTTTGGCCCACACCTGCTTCATTTTAGGAAAAGCTCTATGGAGATATCAACAAGCTCAAGTTCACTGCATCTTACATCAACTACATTCAGGTTGACATTTAAAGGTGCATGAAGAAGTATTTAGACTTCCACACTTCATACCACAGGTATGTCGGTTACAAAAGCGTCCCAGAGGCATGAAATGGAATATTATTGGATAGCAAATCCATTACGTGGAAAGTCCGAATTAAAAGCTCACTGTGTGGGCTTCATAAAAGGTAGAAAAAGTATCCTAGTGGCACAAAATGGAATTTTGCTCGGATAGCAAATCCATTACGTGGAAAGTCCGAATCGAAAGCTCACTGTATGGATGTCATCTGCAGACTGCATTCTTCTGGTTTTCGGAAGAACAGCCTATGGTGAACAGAAGGCCCAATATACGGAAGTGAGGCTAAGCACCATGTGCAGGACGTGACGATTCCTTGGGTGAGCCCAGTACCAGAGAGCTGTTTGTCGGCTCTGCAAGTATAGAAGCCTCCTTTGATGGCGGGGAATGCCCATGGTCTGTCCCTGCCTTCCCTTGAGGGCTGACCAGGATGTCTTTGGCTGTTCTATATGGGCCAGAGGGATGGGGGATAATACCACAACAGTGAGAGTCAAACGTCCTAAGAAACCCCCGGGAAGGTTAACCCGGTCAACAAATGCCCGCAGAAGTAGGATGTGTCGGCCTAACGGCGCAAGAACGCAGCTCTGCTGTAAACAGGCACAACACAGTCACATTCGAGAAAAAGAAAATCCGGATGAACGCAGAAGAAGATGAAGAAGAAGAAGAAGAAGAAGAAGAAGAAGAAGAAGACTCATAGAATGGGCAACAGAGCAGGAAATGTGCCTTTGTGACTATCATTATTATAGCCGGGTCTGTGGCCGAAGGATTACCGCGTTCGACACACAGCTGCAGGCGATTCGGTAGCAGATCGCATTGCGCTGATTTTCATGCAATGGTATGAGTTCCGGTCGTTCATGAAGCAATGGCAAACTATTGAATGTAAACTTGTCGAGAAATCACTATTTCTATTGTCTTTTGTTCAATAATGTCTGGTTATTATTGCTACTATTCTTGTTGCCCAGATTATCACATTTTGCATGTGTTTCATGTATGTTTTAACAAGCGAGATCTACGAACTTGTTTCTTGTTGCTTCTCTGTATTGTTCATATTTAGGGCTTATACTGAGCAGTAATGAGATCGGATACCTGGTGTTTGTGATTCTCGGAAGTCACCTGGGCAAGTACACCCACATCCCCGTGTTCCTGTCAATCTCGGGTATTATATTTGGCCTGGCCACAGTCAGCATGGCGTTTGGGAGACTGGAGACCCCTAGAGTATGGCAGGACACCACAGGTAAGCGCTTGTCCATGATGTGTCTACACCTGAACACGTAATAGTGTGGGTGGGAAAGAGAGTTAATCAGTCTTCAAGAATCACCCTGTTCCAATTTTTGTTCTTCTCATAACCTGGTAAAAAAATGATAACTACTTCTTTCTGATGTTTATGATAAGTTGCCTTTGCGACGTTGTCTCCCTCACAATGTCCAGATTGCTCATTTTAGCTGTCCAAGGACTTATATGTGATTCTAGTGTTAACAATACAATGGACGAAAGCGAGTATATATATATATATATATATATATATATATATATATATATATATATATATATATATATATATATATATATATATATATATATATATATATTATATATATATATATTCATTGGCACCTTGCCGTCTTGACAGACGATAGTTTGTGCTTTAAAAAGGCATAATAACTTTTAATTATGGCGGTAGCGAGTGTGACTGATAAGGCCAATTTGCGCTGTAAATGTCCGTTCACAGTGGGTGCATGTGAACACGTGGTCATTTCCACCATCATGCACCATCTTACGTCTCAAAACGCTTGGTGTGTGACTTTTCTGCAATAATTTTCTCCTTTGACTTTATTCCATTTCTGATATTTGCCCTCCATGCAACACGTTCAGCGGCGACTTGCTCCCAATGTGCATTATCAATGCCTGTATCAATCATGTCCCGCTTACACACATCTTTGTATCGTAGTAGAGGCCGACCCTGAGATCTCTTACCCATCTGTAATTCACCAAAAAAGATATCCTTTGGTATTCTACCATCATCCATCCTCCTAAGATGTCCTATCCATCTAAGTCTACGAAGACTGAGCATGGAATAAACTGTCACACAACCTGATCTTTCCAATACTTCAGTATTTGTGATTTTGTCTTGCCACTTAATACCAAAAATTCTTCGCAGACACCGCATATGAAAGCTGTTTAAATTGTTCTCTTGGGGTGAGTAAGTTGTCCAGGTTTCACTGCCATATAGAAGAGTACTAAGGACACAGGCTTGATAGACAAGGACTTTTGATTTGGCAGTAAGCTTCCTGTTCTCCCAGACTCTTTTTTCTTAACCTGTTCATTGTTGTTGCTGCCTTACCAATCCGAATGTTGATTTCCTGATCTAGGGATAATTTGCTATTTACCACTGATCCTAGATATGTAAAATGGTCTACTATCTCTAGTTCGGCGTCGTCAATAAAGATTGATGGTACCCCATGTGCACCTTGTGACATAATCTGTGTCTTCTTTTTGCTAATTGTTAAACCAAATTCAGAACAAGCATTGGAGAATGCAGATAGTAGACATTGCAATTCTTCCTCAGAGTGGGTCGTAACTGCAGCATCATCTGCAAAAAGCAACTCTCTGATCAGTACCCTCCTAATTTTGGTCTTAGCCTTCAATCTCTGAGCATTGTAGAGGCCGCCATCTGAGCGTGAGTGAATGTATATACCACCATCCTGATCACGAAATGCATATTTCAGTAGAAGTGAAAAGTATATTCCAAAGAGGGTGGGAGCTAGTACACAACCTTGCTTAACTCCACTCTTGATTTCAAATTCTTCAGAAGTTGCACCATCAAACTTGATTATACCCTTCATGCCTGTGTGGAACGATTCCACAATGGACAGAAGAGTTGGTGGGCAGCCAATCTTCTTTAGTGCCTTGAACAGACCCTTACGACTGACCAAATCAAATGCCTTTGTGAGGTCGATGAAGGCAATAAACAGTGGTTGAATCTGTTCACTGCATTTTTCTTGCATTTGTCGCAATGAGAATATCATATCAGTGGTAGACCGGTTCTGTCGAAAGCCACACTGTGATTCGGAGTAGACTTGATCTCCTAGGACTTGAAGTCTGCGCAGAACAATTCTGGCAAATACTTTTCCAACAATACACAGAAGTGAGATACCCCAATAGTTGTTGCAGTCGCTCCGATCGCCCGTGTTCTTGTACAGTGTTATGATGCTTGAATCTTTGAAATCCTGTGGGACTTGTCCTTCACGCCAGCATAGCTTTATTAGCTGGTGGATCTGTATAGTGAGTGTGTCTTGCCCACTCCTGATAACCTCTATTGGAATCCCATCCTTACCTGGAGCCTTGCCAGATGCAAGTTCATTTATAGCACACTTAACTTCTGTTATGGTGGGAAGTGTGTCCAGGTGGTCAAGAGTTGGTAGAGCCTCTATGGCGTTGAGGGCATCATCCGCTAGTTTGGTCTCACTTGAGTAAAGCTCCGAATAGTGCTCTACCCATCTGTCCATCTGCTGTTTCTTATCAGTGATGACTTCTCCAGTCAAGGTTTTCAATGGTGCACTTCTTTTGATCACTGGACCACAGGCTTTCTTTATTCCTTCATACATGCTTCTTATGTCTCCCTTATCACTTGCGATTTGAATGGACTCACATAACTTGATCCAATAATCATTTGCACACTGCCTGGCAGCCTTTTGCACATCCTTCCTAGCTTGCCTTAGCTCACTCAGAATGTTACGCGTTGGTCTTTCCTTGTTTCTTAAGAGAGCTTTCTTCTTCTTATCAATCAAGGGCTGCAGAGTCTCGCTGTTTGCCGCAAACCAGTCCTGCCTCTTATGATCCACAGTGCCGTAAACCCCTACGGCAGTTTTATAAAGAGTTTCCTTAATTTGACCCCACTTTTCATTTACTGTACAATTTTCTGGTGTATCAGTGAAAGCGTCTTCAAGTTGCTGTTGAAACTGAAAGCACTTTTCAGGATCGTGTGTGTTAATAATATTAATCCTGGGGCTAGATTTGTGTTTAGCTGTGTAGATTCTCTTTGGTCTCAGTCTAACCCTTGCAACAACCAAAGAATGATCCGTATCACAGTCAGCACTGTGGTATATATATATATCATCATCAAGTGCCGTGCCGGCTGGCGTAGGCGTTCATGGCTCTCCATAGATCTCGGTCTTTGGTTTTCTGGATCAAAGAGGAATGACAATCCTCCATGCCACCGTCTCAATCCATCCAGCATCATTTCTCTTGGTCTGCCTCTGCCTCTCTTCCTCTCGATCTTTCCAGTTGTCACGATGTTCTCCAATGCCTCTCTTCTCATCACCTGACCGAAGAAAGATGTTTGTCTCTGTCTTATTGTTGTATATAATGTTCTAGTTTCATTAGCCTGTTTCAGGCAGTCGTCGTTAGTTATTCTGGCAGTCCAAGGAATTCGCAACATTCGTCTCAGGAACCACATCTCTGTTGCTTCTAAGTTCTTCCTTATTTGTTCATGTACATTCCAAGATTCACTGCCATACAGCAAAACTGGTTCTACATAGCATTTCAGCACTCTCTTTCTTACATTCAGTGATAGTGACTTATTGCATAAGATACTCTTCATTTTCTGAAATGCGGCTTTTGCCTGCCCTATTCTGCTCTTAATCTCTGTTGTACATCTTCCATCTGATGTTATAAATGCCCCTAGGTATCAAAAATTATCCATTTGGTTAAGGATTTTCCCTTCTATTTCCATGTCACATTTTGGTGTCACCATTTTATTTGATATTACCATTGTTACTGTTTTCTTGATATTCAAGGAGAGTCCTTTCCTTGCACTCTCTGTTACTACAACATCTAATAATTGTTGTAGGTCTGTTGAATTATCCGGCACCAATACTGTATCATCATAGCGTATATTATTTATATTATAACCTCCAACCAGTATTCCTGGCATCTCTTTGATCTCTCTCATTATTACTTCGCTATACACCGAGAAACGATCTGGTGACAAGACACACCCTTGCCGTACTCCTAGCTTTATCTGTTCGTAACTACCCTCTTTATTTCCCATTTTAATTGCTGCTATATATATATATATATATATATATATATATATATATATATATATATATATATATATATATATAGATGAGAGAGTAAAAGGGTATGAGTGGCTTAAAAAGATACTGTGGTGGGAGGTATACCGAGGAAGCAGAGAAGAGGAGGATCGCAGGGGTGATGCATTCTAGATGTTGTAGATATCTATACATGACAGCAACAGAGGCAAGACATTTGAGTTATGACAGAGAAACACATCGAAAGATTGCAATGGGGCCTGAATTATACACAGTACAGGCACTAAACTATGATGGTGGCGGTGACATGATGATGATAGTGATGTTGATGATGATGATCGAAGCTCCGACAGGCGGACAGTTAGAGCATTGCTTTGCTGATCCGGCAGCTTCTGCAGCTTGTCTTGTTCCAGATGTAGAGGTGTTACCTTTCCTCTGGAGTGAACTAGGCGGGCCGAGAGAGGGATCATGCTGCATGGGCAACACATAATCTCTATATTTTAGCCCAGGCTTTGTGCTATGGAGAGGCAATAACTCCATCCCTGATTGATACAGGCATTGATAATGCACACTGGGAGCAAGTCGCCGCTGAACGTGTTGCATGGAGGGCAAATATCAGAAATGGAATAAAGTCAAAGGAGAAAATTATTGCAGAAAAGTCACACACCAAGCGTTTGAGACGTAAGATGGTGCATGATGGTGGAAATGACCACGTGTTCACATGCACCCACTGTGAACGGACATTTACAGCGCAAATTGGCCTTATCAGTCACACTCGCTACTGCCATAGTTAAAAGTTATTATGCCTTTTTAAAGCACAAACTATCGTCTGTCAAGACGGCAAGGTGCCAATGGTGATGATGATGATGATGATGATGATGATGATGAAGCGACGGTTTAAAACAGATAATGTAGAATGTTATGTTTCCATAACGACATCATTGCCATCGCGGGTGTGCCCCTGAAAGCATGTCCAAACTGAGGAATAAATGTCGCTTGCCAAAGGATTCGCAAGGTAGCCTACAGGGTAGGATTTTTGCTTTTAATCAGTACGGCTTACCGGGGATTTAACACACGTCCCATAATGTGTACATGGGACATTCTGATCCGTTGCTTGCTTGCTGTTAGCTGTAGCTTGCGGTTCAGGCTCGGTCTCCTGGTTTTCATCTTGCGATTTCTCTTTGGTTTCATGTATGGCCTCTGTTGGTTTGTTTTGGAAAAGTTTCATTTAAGCTTTTTGTAGTTATCGCTCTGATTTAATGGTTTGAAGAATCTCTTCGTTCTCTTTCTTTATCAGTGTCATATGTTCCACTTCTTGCTTGATGTTTTGCTGGATCTCCTTTATTTCCGCCAGTAGTTTCTCGTTGTCGCTGGTCGGAGTCGGCGTTAGCAGTGCCTTGACTTGTTTCTTCAACTCATCTATTTTGATCTCTTTCAGCTTGTGGTATACCCATGACTGTCTCGCCCCTCCTCATTGCTTTCTTGAATGGTGTCTTTGTGGTAATTGCGAGCTTTAAGGCGTCTCTGTGTCCTTGATGGTACGGACAGCCCAAGTATCTTGCTCCATGCTTTCCCAGGCAGTTGGCGCACTTTCGTTTGTTGTTGGGTGCTCGGAAGTCCGTGTCCAGCTTGGCCAGCGGACACTCCTTGAAGGCGTGGTGATCGGCGCAGTACCGGCAGATGTCCGTCTTACTGCGATATGCTGCTCTGCTGTGGCAGGCCCTTTGGCATCTGGAACATTGATTGACTCTTGAGGATGAATCTCTCTGGCTGCTGCATTCTCTTGTTGATTGATACTGTGCTCGGCATTTCGCTGCCCCCGTCGTCACCACTGCAACCGCTGTAGGTATCTTGGAGTAGATGAGTAGCCACTCTGCCTTCAAGATTGGGATGTGAAGATTCTATTCTCGTAGCTGCTTCAGGATTTCTTCGTCTGATAGCTACACTTGGGTATACTTGACAAACCATTGATTATCCATATTGACGTGGATAGGCCTTAGGTTCATACCAGGATGCGATCGGCGTTGCCAGTAGTGGGTTGTGCTCAATATTTATATTATCGGTAAGTCGATGTTTCCGACTAGGGTGTTTTTCTTCTCTCTCTCTGTTTCTCAGTAGGTTTGGCTCTTGTCGGTGGTGGACTGTCGACGGTCTCCCTCGTGGTGGCTTCAGTAGTGGCTGTAGTTTCAGGTTCTCTGTTACAGCTCGCAGGCAGGCTCTCCACGTTCTTCTGTTTGTCGGCTCCCACGCTGCACATCTTGTTTGCCATGTATCGTTTGGTATTCTTGCCACGTGCCCTTTTCCCCCGTACCAGGCTACTTGACTTGTTCAGGCGACTTGTCTTGTTAGCGTTCAAAACAATGACGCACACGACGACGCGCATGTTCTGACCCGTGGGCTCCCCGCTCCTTATATAGAAGACAAACACATGATAAAACCCTTCTTTACCAAACAACTCACCATGAGTTCATTGGCAAGTCGAAAGAAGAAATACTTTTCTGGAATTATTCAGACTTGACCCAGACCGCACCAGGCAGAATTACCAATTGTTCAATATACTAACAGCAGGAAACATGAATATAACTGTAGAATTGGTAAAATGACTACTAGACATAAACGGCAAGTGGAACAGAGAGTATTACTTTCGCCAACATCCGTTCCTTTTGAGGACAAATGGAGATAACAACAAGCTCAAGTTGACTACTGCTTTCTTTTCATGTATTCAGGCTGACGTCTGAAGTTGTATGAAGAAGAAGAAGGCTTCAAACCAAAACCCACTGGGAACGGGATAGGAAGTTAAAAGAAACTTGCATATCCCTTGCAGGACGCCACAGTCAATGCCAGCTTGGTGTTGAATATGATTATTTCCCAGCACGCAATCTAGCACAACAGTCGAGTGGAATGACCGGAGCAACGCAGGTTGATATATTCTGGCAATGCAATGTTTATTTATATAAAATATCTTGTGACGTCCTTACAGATAAATATGCACCTTTCCCATGTTGATGGGAGGGTCGGTGATAAGTGGATAGGCAAACGCACAATGCCCATCATACATATTTAATTACTTGAATGCCCAGATAATGATTTACCGCCCAACGTTATTCAGACTGCATCCTGACCGCTTAACATAATAGCATCTACTTACAGTCTGTTGACACTTGCTAACATTGAGCCATTCCTTCGAATTTTGGGTGTAAATATTAATGGCAAATCGTCCGTCCTAGCTTTGGAGTTTGCCTTGATCATCGATCTCTCCTAATTGATGATTGACTTTTGCCATGTCAATCTTCCAGATCGATTTACTTTAATAGGTCGCCTCCGAGAATCTGATGCCGCCTTTCTTGTCGTCAGCCAGAAACCTAACTGCCGGTTGCTAATGTATCACGCCGTGACGTTTTTCACATCGTGACGTCACTTGGCGACTTTTGTCGCTTGCTTCTTTTGAGCTCTTTCTCTGGGCTCTTTCTCACTTATAACTTCTGTATCTCATTCTGAATTGTTATATGGCAGTCAACACAAGCATGTTTTGGCTGTTTGTGATTTCTGGACAAGTTTACGTTCAGTAGTTTGCCATTGCTTTCTAAACGACCGGCATTAATACCACTGTATGAAAACCAGCGCACGGCGATCTGCTTCCAAATCGCCTGTGTTTCAAAAGCGGTATACGGGATTGCGAATCGCGTTTATAACACCTGCACCACATGAAGAGTCAAAGTAAGTACTGACTGGGAGTGAAACATTTACTATACGTAAGGAACCTAAGGCAAGTCTAGTAAGTCGGTGGGGAATTTACCTTGATCATAGACAAAGGCAATGCTGCTCGGGAAACATGGAACAAGTTGAAGGAAAGGCGCTGATCACAGGCGCTGGAACTTCAATTTCTCCTTCATACGAAGACAACAACAAGACCCATTAGAATAGAAACGCATTAAAATATAACAAGTTAACATGGCTGGGCTGAATGAGCAGAATCCAACAAGGTTGTAACGTTCACTGTTAATGATAAAAATGCTAGGGTTTTCAATGAAACGGTGTGGGTTAAGTCCTCCAGGAACCTATGTCGACAGGTCTAGCAAACCGGTAGGGAATTTACTTGACCCTTGCTTGCTTTAAAAACAAAAATTCCAAATTCGGCCTCGTTCAACCTGCTTCTTTCAGCTGTAGTTATTGTTGAAATCCGTGGTTTTGTGGGTTTATTCATCCTGATTTTTGTCGTATGCGCTCTTACGAGTTGGTCCTGATCCGGACTGGTTTTATCGACTTTTGTGTCTATGACGTCAGCTGGGTGGGGAGGGGGGGGGGGGAGGAGGGGTTGGTGGCTGCTGTCTTTTGTGTCCGTCTCCTCTGGTGGTGTCTTTTGTTAGCGAAAGCTGCTGGTTCGTCTGGCTTGACTGGTTGCAGTCCTTATAAGGACTTTTTATTTGGTATTTTTGTCTCCGTTCTGCTGCCTTAAGATTTCTTCCTACTTGGCCCTATAAAAATACTGCTCATAGAGGAAAGTGGAGGAAAGGTGTTAGTCACAGGCATTGGATCTTCAATAACTCCTCTCCACGCATAACTGGATAAGAACAGTACCTGACATGGTGTTGCGTCTAAGGTTAGTTAACACAGCCTCACAACCCCGACATACCGGGTTCGTGAAGACAGTCGCGGGAGATTTGGGGGTGAATCGCCATGGGTTGATTTCCACAATGGTATGAGAGTATGGTAATGGTATATAATGGTATTTGGAGTCTCTGTGGCGAAGTGGTCAAGCCATTTAACTCGGATTCTGAAGGTTGTGGGTTCGATTCCGGACCGCGTCCTTCGGTTCACGAATTAAATTTTTGGAGACTCCTGTGGATCGTCGCTAGAGCTGCGGAGTTCGTGCTTTGTGCGACGCTTTCCGCGCTGCGGAAAGAGACCGAGCCATATGGGATAAAACCCGGTGCATTGAAGTCGACCCTGTCGACTTTTAAGCGACTTTTTATGGTATGAGAGTCGGCTGTTCAGAAAGCAATGACAAATTACTAAACATTAAACTGCTTAGAAATTCACAAACGCTGGGGTTGATTGCGACGTTCTCTAAAATGGCATGTAATTAACTTTTAACATTGAAATGGTGCATAAATAATATTTAGATTTTATTTTAGTGTGCATGGCTAGATCAGATGTTGTGCAGATGACATTTCTGCAAGATGATGAAACTAATGTGGGTAATGAAACAGTTAGTTAATCGGTAGTCACGGTTCCAACTTTACGGCAAATGGTCACCCCATTATACTCAGTTCCTGTGCCAGTGAATATTACACAAAATACCCCTTACTGTCCCATGTGATGAGTTGAAAAGACAGCAGTCCCGTCAAATCAACAGCACGCACAGGCATACATGCATACGGCCGCTGCCAGAATGCCAACACAAGAGTCAGCCACTAAATTTATAGTTGGAAGCAGCAGTCGCTAGAAAACCAGCAATTGCACACACCTTATTGCGTAAGGTAAAACCAGCTAGTTCAACAACCGGCTGCCTGCCATTTTTCTGAACATGCAGTTCACAATACAAACCATCGCAGTCATGTAAAAACATGTTACATGAAATCCACAAGTCACGGTGTCACTCCACAAACTTAACTCAGCAGCTGGGCGACAGAACCATGGACTACTAGTTCAAAATGAGGCAATGCATAAGCAAACCGTAGCCAGAAGTAAAAACTAACCAGAGGCCTTAACAGTTCAACAGCCTATCCACCATAGGACCATAAGTCCCAGTGTAACATTTCAAATGCTAAACGTCTGTATTCTATGCATTTTTTATTTCAGCTTCTGGTCTCCAGACGACTACACTTGACCTCCAAGACAACTCTGATAAGTACCTATGTAACCCTGCTTATTCAAAATGGGACAACTCGGTCTTCACTTCAACAAATTCTTCAAGGGACATGTCTGTAGATTTGAACCCGCCCCACTCCGTTTCGTGGGTGTTTTATCTGTTCGTGTTCTGCTCATTGATAGGGGGCGCTGTCAAGTCATACAGACTCCCGCTTCTAACATACTACATAGAGAGTAACGTTGTCAACAAGGATCGTTCGGGTTTTTTGATAGGTAAGGGATTTAGTGCTTGTGTTTGGAGTTGGTTGGTTGGTTGGTTATTGGATAAATGGATGGATGGGTGCATGAATGGATGGTTCGTTGGTTAATTGATTTGTTTGGTGGGTGATTGGTTGGTTGGTTGGATAGTTGGTTGATTGATGGTCGGTAGTTCAGTCCATCGGTCGGTCGATCGGTCGGATGGTTGGTCGGTTGAATACATTTTAGGTTGGTTGGTTGGTTGGTTGTTTGGTTGGATGGATGGTTGGTTGGTTGAGAATACTATGGAAAACTGTCTGTCTAAACTCTGAAGTCCGGGTCGCTGACTAGATCCTGGAGATGTCTTGCCTCTATCGGAGTGAGGTTTGTGTAGATCCTTCCCTTCCGACCCAAGTACATTTAACATAAGACTAGCTAAAATAACAATGCCCCACTTTTTTTAACTATCTATGCCCTACCTAACTAAAATCTATATCCCACCTATTCAACTGCTTTTGATAATATGACGACGACGTAGCGGTTTATTGTTCAGAGGACGCAATTGTTGTGTATTTCTGGGGAGGATATGCTGTCATCTCGTATTCATTCATTTTCGGAAGTTATTTACAAGAAAGCACGGAAGGCAGGTGGTAGATGAAATTTTGAGGGCAGCCAATAGATAGTTGTTGGTTATGGTTTCAAGTTTCGCGACTGTAGATCGAGACAATAGCTACGGTCACCGGCCAGTACGGTCACTGTCAGGAAGGAAAGCAACGGCAAATTACCCTCTTTAAAGTTGCCTAGTTTATCACGATTCGCCTAATTACATCAGGCATATGCACACGTGAATTGGCGTGGCAGAGAGCAGAGCACATACTCCAAGACTGCCCAAAATACAACACATCTAGGCAAACCTTTTGGCCTAGAGAGACAACAGTGTATG
>JACEFZ010000525.1:35000-40178 GCA_014155875.1 Cepaea nemoralis | reverse complement strand
GTAGTCTGGTCTGGATCTTTTGATTGTTTCTTCCACAGGATTCTAAATTCCCTCTTCTTCTTGTTGCCGCAAGCGGAGAAAGGTGTTTGTCAAAAATTCTCCATCGTTTTCTGCGGTTTATTAGTACTTCGCATTGCGTCCGCGACGGCAAAATCCAGAATCCTGGTTAAGCGGCTCCAAAATAAGTCCTGTAACAGAGTACAGAACCAACAAAGACTGGGTTTTTATTCAAAGACTGTTTATTTCTTCATTATGACAAGATGGCTTCTTCCCCGTTCAAAGGCGTGATGTAAACTGCCCCCAGACAACCCACTACGTCACGATTGAGCATCTCTCACCGCTTTCAGTCCCAATGCTCAATCGTGCTGTAGCTGTTTCCCACTAGATCCTAATAATACCCCAGTACTCCACTACTGTTACAGTAACTCTGGCCGTGTCCCTAGTATTATTTAGGTATTTTATGTACACTCCCGCTCCTCCATTGCGAACAGATTTTGTGCTGACCCATCTGTGTAGACTCGGATCCAGAGATCCTGTGGGTATTTATCATCAAGGAAGCTGAGTTGATTCTAGAGGTTGGCGTGTTTGATATTTGACACGTTTAACCTTTTCCTCTGGTGAGGATCTTACATATGCCCTGTACTTTTGTCTGGATGTGAAACGTAGCAATGAGCAGACAATCTAACAAACATACTTTGGTCTTGGAAATGGGTTTCTGGGGAAAGATGTATGACACGCTAGTTGTTAACTAAAGGCATGCCTTCCCCGACTGGCGTCGGTGATCACAACACTCCTCTCAGACTATGACACAGACTTAGTTGGACACTGTGATGAAGTGGTAACACTGGCTCTCCTGCTTTTGAGAACGTCTAATGTTGTATTTTGTGTCAGGTCTTAGTCAGATATGGCTGAGCTACCGTATAACAGTAGATGGTACTACCTGCTTTCTGTTAGCGCCGAACGTTGGGCGGCGCTTACCAAACCCGACACCCCACATTGTGCCAACGGCTTCGGGCGGAAGAGCGCAATTGGGAGGATACAAGCCTTACCCTGGTGTGAGGAAATGCAACCTAAAGACAAAGTGTCATGGCAGGGCAGACCAGGCCCTAAGCCTTGGTTGGCGGCTGGTCTAGGATCGAATCTCCGACAGGCGGACAATTAGAGCATTGCTTTGCTGATCCGGCAGCTTCTGCAGCTTGTCTTGTTCCAGAGGTGTTACTTTTCCTCTGGAGTGAACTAGGCAGGCTGAGAAAGGGATCATGCTGCATGGGCAACACATGATCTCTGTATTTTAGCCCAGGCTTTGTGCTATGGAGAGGCAATAACTCCATCCCTTACAAACTATCGTCTGTAAAGACGGCAAGGTGCCAATGAATGTTGTATTAAGTCCGGGGTGTCCTTAGGTGTTACTCGGTGACCCTTGGACGACACAGACATAGAAAAGAGAGAGAGAGAGGGGGGGGGGGGATCATTTTAAACTTCTGATGCTCTGTTGACGAGGTAGCGTCATTACTCCCATGCATGGTGTTTATCACGAGTTAGGTCCCCGGTTTCGACAGCAATAGGACACCCTTTTTGTTATAAACCTATTATCTACATGTCCCGTATGTACCCTTACATATGTATGGAATAGAAAGAAAAAGCAGCGGCTGCAGCAGGATATAACAATATAAATTGGAAACAAATAAGTATATTAAGCTCCTGCGAGAAGAAACGTACTAAACATTAATAAGGAGATCCATCGTATCGCGAAAATACAGGTGAAAATCCGAAATCAGAAGCACTCAATAAATATATAAAAAGAAAAAGAAAATACACACAAAAGCATACAATACGACACGGATGCAACGCCCTCTTTGACAAGATGTAGCCGGATGTATCCTTACGCATGTGATAGGCTGTATGTAAAGCACCCACGCGGTCCAGTTGTAGTCATTAACCACGTGCCCCGAGTGTATCGTTATGCATGTGACCGGAAGCAACGCCCCCTTTGACCGGCTTTAGTCATTAACCATGTGTCCCGGATGTACCCCTTAAACATGTGACTGTGTTACCAGGTGTATACCGTTACACCGCCTGATGTCGAGGATTGTTTCGTTAACACACCACCAATAGTCCCTTCCACTACAGTTAATAATAACCGCCATTATAATAAATTTTCGGTCACTTTTCATTAGATAAGTAACAGAAAAAAACAGTAGGCCTTCTGATGATCGGATCCGAAAATATGCATCGAAGTTGTTGATGATAGACCTCCTATCTTTATACTGTGCAGTCATATTTACTTTTCACTCTACACATCGAAAATACTATTTTTAATATTACCTCGTACGTTGTATTACTTTTATTAATTAAAGTTTAACATTTTACATATACAAAACCGGAAGCAGTTAAGTATCCTCACTCGCGAGATTTGACAGTTAACTATTCATTTTCGTAAAACATGTTGTGACGTCACATAAGCGCATATAAGAAAGTATTTCAGGTTCAGGGGCGATCTCGATCATCTACATAACATATACACGACATATTACTTACTACGACACACGCATTTTCCCGCCACCTAATTAGCTGATTATACGCCATGAGAAATGTTGATAAGTATTCGTGGACAAGGGCAGAGACGATCATGTGACAACTACCGGTACAATGGCGATAAAATGAAGCGTTACTTTTCAGAGGGACGCTATTTAGTGTTTTCCTTTGGATTTCGTGTGATTTCCTATGGATTTCCTGTGAATATTGTTTTCCTGTGGATTATGTGATGTTATTTTGTGTTCTTTGACTGGAAGTTTTCAAAAGAAGCCACGGAAGGCAGGTGGTGGATGAAATTTTGAGGGCAGCCGACAGATATTTGTGGGTCATGGCCTCGAGTTTCACGACGGCAGGCAGAGGAACTCTTCTTGAGTCAGTGGCTGCGGTCTCGGACCAGTAAGGTCACTGCCATAGAGGAAAGCAACGGCAAACTACCTCTTTAAAAATGCATAGTATATCATGATTCGCTTAAAGACTGATCATCGCAAGACAAGGACGGGGACGTTAAAATTAGAAACTTGGAACGTTAGGACGTTAAACGACGACGAAAAATTAGAGAACATAAAACACGAAATTGAAAGGGGAAAAAAAAATATTTTAGGTATGTGCGAAACGAGATGGACAGGAGCAGGCATCAAGATAGAAGAAGATTTCAAGATAATTTATTCTGGAGGTGAAGATCGTCATAGGGGAGTGGCAATTATTTTGGACCAGAAAACATCAATATCTGTTTAAGGATATTGGGCCGTGTCGGACAGAGTTCTACTAGTTAAATTAAGTGGCAGACCTTTTAGCATAAATATTATTCAAGTATATGCCCCAACAGGAGAATCCAGTGAAGATAGTGTAGAAGAATTTTATAATGACATAGAGTCTGCCTTAAAGAAATGTAAAAATTCAGAAATAAACATCATAGCAGGGGACTTCAATGCAAAAGTAGGAAATCAAGGGGATAGATACACAGTAGGAAACTATGGTTTAAGAGAGAGAAATGAAAGAGGATATAGACTCGTAGAGTGGGCAAAAGAACAGGAAATGATTGTAGGAAACACCTGGTTCAAGCAACACCCTAGAAGATTATGGACATGGAGGAGTCCTGATAGCAGGATTTGAAACCAGATTGACTACATTCTCATTAGCAGAAGATTTAGAAACGCGCTAACAGTAGCAAAAACAGTTCCCAGTGCTGATTGTTATAGTGACCACAGATTACTCACAGGAACATTGAGGAGAAAGTTGAAGAAAGTCAAGTATATAACAGGAAACACTAAATATGATTTGTGTACATTGAGTAATGACAAGGAAATACAAAACAAATTCAACATAGAAGTACAGAACAGATTGGAAATTTTGTCTGACCTAGAGATCCTATTCCAGGATGTGGATGATCAATGGGAAACGTTGAAGAATTCAATCAATGTGGCTGCAGAAACACCTATTCCAAAATTAAAGAAGGTGGGTCGTAAGAAATGGATGACTGAAGAGATTTTACACCTCATGGAAACAAGAAGACTCAACAAAAATAATTCTGTCAAATATGAAGAAATTCACAGACAAGTCAGAATATTATGTAAGGAGGCAAAAGAAGCATGACTTGAGGAAAAGTGCTTAGAAATTGAAAACCAACTCAACAGTCAAAATACCAAATTAGTGCACAAAATAATTCAGGAACTTACTAATAAAAGAACAAGTACATCAACAGGGTGTCTAAAAACTGAAGATGGCAAAATCATAATAGAAAAAGACCAGATTCTACATGCATGGACAGATTATGTGAAACACCTTTATGATGATAACAGAGACGAACAGTATGATATTAGATTTAATAATGAAGGACCGCCAATTTTGGAGATGGAGGTTCGAAATGTTCTTAAGTATATGAAAGCTGGCAAGGCCCCCGGTGCAGATAACATCCCAACAGAAATGATTAAAGCTTTAGAATAATTTCGACTAGAGCAAGTCACCAGACTGCTGAACACATTATATGATACTGGAGATATACCTCCTGAATTATGTAACTCTATATTTATTGCAATCCCAAAGAAATCAGGAACCTTGGGATGTGATCAACATAGAACAATTAGTATAATGAGTCACATCACAAAGATTTTGCTAAGAATTATCTTGCAAAGAGAGAAGATACAACCTGAAATAGGGGAAGAACAATGCGGGTTTGTAGAAGGAAAGGGTACAGTAAATGCTGTGTATATGCTGCGAACAGTTATTGAACGTGCTATAGAAGTAAACAAGGATATACATCTTTGCTTTATTGACTATACAAAGGCTTTTGATAGAGTTAGACATGTCAACATGGTGGATATGCTTGCAGATCTACAAATTGATGGGAAAGACATTAGACTTATAAAAAACATATATTGGAAACAACAAGCTGCAATAAGGATTGATAATGAAGTGGGACAGTATCAGCCAATTAAAAGAGGTGTTAGGCAGGGATGTGTGATGTCTCCAGATCTTTTTTCCCTATAGCAGTGAAAATATTTTCAGAAATGTAGAGGATATAAATGGAATCAGAATTGGAGGACGAAACATCAATAAAATTAGATATGCAGATGATACAGTATTAATTGCAGACAATGAGCAAGGACCTGCAACAATTAGTAGATGCGGTAGTTGTACAGCAGT
>JACEFZ010000525.1:0-30000 GCA_014155875.1 Cepaea nemoralis | reverse complement strand
AACTATTATAGTCGGTTGCACAGGAATGAAAGGAAGACGTGTAGAAAATTTCACCTCAATCGGATGTACCGTTATCGAACGCATCCAATACAAAGCTACCCACAAACACACAAAACCACATACACTCTGTTTTATAGATATACTAGCTGACCCGGCCCGGCTTCGCCCAGGCCCTGGAGGGGATCTATCTATCTATCAGTCTGTCTGTCTGCTTGTTTGTCTGTCTGTCTGACCCGGCCTGGCTTCACCCAGTCCCTGGTGGGGAGCATCTCATTTAATTCATATACGTAGTCATATAAGCTCTCCCGTTCCCGACTGTCTGTCTGTTTATCTGTCTGTCTGACCCGGCCCGGCTTCACCCAGTCCCTGGTGGGGAGCATGTCATTTAATTCATATAAGTAGTCAAATAAGCTTCCGTTCCCGACTATCTGTCTATCTATCTGACCGGCGTGGTTTCGCCCAGCTCCTGGCGCACAGTAACTTAAAAGAATGTCCTTCCACACACCATTCAATGAAAACTGTAGAAACAGATGGGTTACAATGTTATGCATTATGCATTATTTTTATGAAAACTTTGAAAATGCCTTAAAGATTATATCATTATTTATTATAACTCATATGCCTGAAAATAACTATAGACAAAGAATTTAACAATAGTGCAAGTAAGTCCAACAATATGACTATAAAGTATATAGAAATGTTATTAAAAGTTATGCCCCTTGAAATAACTTTTCTAGAGTGAAGTCCCCCTGCTATATAGAAATTATATAATGAAAAATGAAAAAGTAAATGTTATTAAATAAGTAGAAGATTTTACACTAAGAAACTATTATAGTCGGTTGCACAGGAATGAAAGGAAGACGTGTAGAAAATTTCACCTCAATCGGATGTACCGTTATCGAATGCATCCAATACAAAGCTACCCACAAACACACAAAACCACATACACTCTGTTTTATAGATATACTAGCTGACCCGGCCCGGCTTCGCCCAGGCCCTGGAGGGGATCTATCTATCTATCAGTCTGTCTGTCTGCTTGTTTGTCTGTCTGTCTGACCCGGCCTGGCTTCACCCAGTCCCTGGTGGGGAGCATCTCATTTAATTCATATACGTAGTCATATAAGCTCTCCCGTTCCCGACTGTCTGTCTGTTTATCTGTCTGTCTGACCCGGCCCGGCTTCACCCAGTCCCTGGTGGGGAGCATGTCATTTAATTCATATAAGTAGTCAAATAAGCTTCCGTTCCCGACTATCTGTCTATCTATCTGACCGGCGTGGTTTCGCCCAGCTCCTGGCGCACAGTAACTTAAAAGAATGTCCTTCCACACACCATTCAATGAAAACTGTAGAAACAGATGGGTTACAATGTTATGCATTATGCATTATTTTTATGAAAACTTTGAAAATGCCTTAAAGATTATATCATTATTTATTATAACTCATATGCCTGAAAATAACTATAGACAAAGAATTTAACAATAGTGCAAGTAAGTCCAACAATATGACTATAAAATATATAGAAATGTTATTAAATGTTATGCCCCTTGAAATAACTTTTCTAGAGTGAAGTCCCCCTTCTATATAGACATTATATAATGAAAATGGAAAAGTAAATGTTATTAAATAAGTACAAGATTTTACATTAAGAAATTATTATAGTCGATTGCACAGGAATGAAAGGAAGACGTGTAGAAAATTTCATCTCAATCGGATGTACCGTTATCGAACGCATCCAATACATAAATCCCCACAAACACACAAACATTCATACACTCTGTTTTATAGATATAGATTATGCGAACCGAACTATGACGTCTTTCACTTCATTTCATACCGATTTTCCTCTGTTCTTACTACTTGTTGAGTTGAGTTAAGAACCGACATCACTGCGCACAGGACATTCCCAGATGTGCTCCGTCCCCTCGTTCAACAGCCAGCGAAGAGTCATGCTACTAATCGTTCCCACCGCTATGTGATTTAAAGTTCTCTTAGTCTTCCCTCTCAGTTTTGAGATTCTTACAGAACCCCTGCCGATTCCCCGCAATCTCATTCTTTCCACATACAGGTTTTCAATCTGTTCCACCGCCTTCTCCACCTGGTCCCTATTACATTGTGGTACTTCCTTCTTCTTAGTGACGACGATAATTTGTATCTTCTTACAATATAATTTTAACCTGAGTTGTTCACTGTGTGCAACAATCGCATCTACTAAATGTTGCAGATCCTGCTCATTGTCTGCAATCAATACTGTATCGTCCGCAAATCTAATGTTATTGATATTACCCCCCCCCCCTACCCCCCCCCCCCCCACCCCCACCCCCCACCCCACCCCCGCACCAAAAAAAAAATGATGACTCCTTTAATATCTTGTACATTTCTGAAAATATGTTCACTGTACAGGTTAAAAAGATCTGGAGACATTACACATCCCTATCTCACACCTCTCTTAATAGGCTGATATTGACCTACATCACTATTAATCCTTATGGCAGCTTGTTGTTTCCAATATATGTTTTTTTTTTTACAGGTCTAAGGTCTTTCCCATCAATTTGTAGATATGCAATCATCTTTATCACATTGACATGCCTTACTTTATCGAAAGCCTTTGGGTAGTCAATAAAGCATAGATGTGGGTGTTGGTTTGCTTTTACAGAACGTTCAATTAATGTTCATATTATATGCACTGATGGATTCAGGTATGGTCACATGAAGGCTTTGAGCGATGTAGACCCGAAGGAGATGACCGACTGCTTTAACCAGAGCATTAGGACAGCACCAGTACCGCAGGATTGGGTACACAGCTATCTCATCCCTCTCCCAAAACCTTTCAAGGATTATTCAAAGCTTAGCGGCTTTAGGATCATCACCCTTCAAAATACATTTGGGAAGGTTTTAGAGAAGATAGTCGCTGTCAAGCTGCAAGAGTTTTTGGAAAGGGAGAAGCTTCTTCCAAGTGGCCTAGGGAGCTACAGGCCAGGAAAAGATACCTGGTCAAATGCAGCCACTTTTGTCTTTGACGTTTATGAGGTGTTCCAGAGTAGACAGGAAACGATGGCGGTAGCGCTTGATCTCGAGGATGCGTACAATAGAGTTCGATATATTTTGATGACCGCACTGGTGGAGAAGGGAGTCAATCCCTGGTTGGTGAACTGGATAGCAGCCGCCCTGCACTCTCGTCGGGTTGCTCTCCGTCTGGGTGCATGGACCTCAGAGCTACATATTTTAACACCGGGACTGCTACGGGGATCCGCAATCTCACCGGTGCTTTTTAACGTGTATACGAGCAAGATTGCAAACTTAGAAGCACCAGGAGTTGGAAGGATACTAACATTTGCAGATGATATTATTGCATATAGACAGGGGAGATATAGGGAGCAAATAGCCCAGGATTTACAGGCGACAGTAGACCAAGTGATTGACTGGTGCACTGAAATGAGTGCTGTCATCAACCCGAAAAGGCAGCTGTGTTGTGGTGCTCTCTTGACAGCAGGATTGTGAGAACTGATGTCCCAAGCCTCACGATAGATGGCAGAAGCGTCAACAGAGAGAACAAACTGAAGTATCTGGGAATCACATTTGACAGGAGCCTGTCCTTCAAGGACCATGTGGAGACGGTTGTGACAAAGTCTCAAAAGGGATTCAATGCGCTTAAAACTATGGCTGCAATGGACACAAATCAGAGAATGCTTTTCACACTATACCGGCACTTGATCCGCTCAGTGATTGATTATGGACTAGGACTGCTCACTGTCTCGAAGAGTCAGTTGGTGAAATTAGAGCGCATACAGAACGAAGCTATGCGGGTCATTCTGGGATGCACCAGAGATACCCCAGTAGTGTGTATGCGTTACATCCTTGGTTTGCCGACTGTTGCTGGTAGGCTCAATGTGATGCAGGCGAAAGCATACCTCAGAGTAGCTGCTGACACAGATCACCCGTTGCATGAGGCGCTGGACGCAGTTAAGGGTCAGCCACTGATACGAGGGAAATCATGGATGGCTGAGGCGGAGGATACGATCAGACAGGTGTGCATCTTGGAGAACATTAGGCGAGGAGAAGAGTGGGTCAGAGTGCCAGCGGAGCAGTCAGACTTGTGCAGAGTAATAATCACAGTGAGCAGGGAGTGGCCAGCAGGGGTCACGGAAGTGGAAATCCAGCAACTAATTCAGAATAATGCTCGCCCGGGTGATGTGATTATATACACAGATGGTTCGGCGTTGAGAGGCAGGAGAAGTGCCTGGGGTTCTTAGAAAAAGCTAATAGTCGACGTTTGGTGCAGGAGAGCCTGGCATATGATACCACAACATCTAGCTCAAGAATGGAGGTAGAGGCGGTTAGTGCAGCTTTCCGCTGGATGGAGAATGCGATATAAACACACATCGTGATTGTAACTGACTCAGAAAACATGTTGAGTAGGGTGAGGACAAGCAAGCTTCGTGCAGAGTGACTTGCTTCGCTTCGGAAGTCACAGGTGACAAGCATCGTCTGGATCTTTTCTCCGGGGCATGCTCGTGTGCTGGGGAACGAACAGGCGGACAGATTGGCTGACTCTGAAAAACTTGGTGGAGTATTGATGCATGATAAGGCAGACTTGGTTGCGGCCTTGTGGGAGCACGTGTACACCTCGGAGGAGCAAATGGATCACCATGGTCTGGCAAGAATGCGACAGCGAGGGGTGACGAGGGAATCTGGCCGACGATCGACGCTCAGAGGAAACGCGAGACGGATATATAATCAGATTGCTACTGGTACTATTAGTGTTGGAACTCTTCGCTGGCTGTTGTGCATGGGGACGGGGCGCTTATGGGAATGCCCCGAATGCTGTGATGTCGGTTCCTAAATCAATAAATCAATCAATCAATCATATATACAGCATTTACTGAACCCTTGCCTTCTACAAACCAACATTGTTCTTCTCACGTTTCTATATCCATTATTATTGCTACGTCTGGCTTTTTTCCTCTCCACCAGAACGGATTATACTATATTCCTCGGGAATTATAATGCTCTCGGAAAGGATAATACTAGTACAGATCAAAGAAGGAAATAGAACAACAACTTTTATACAAACATACGCCCCATGCAATGACACTTACAGCGACGAAGACAAAGACGAATATTTTGATAAACTTGCAGACACGCTAAATAATGTCAAGGAGACAGATGAACTAGTTGTGATGGGTGATTTTAACGGACGAATAGGCACACGAAGAACACCATGGGAGGATTGCATGGGGCCATTCAGTGACAAAGAGACTGATTGTAACAGCAATGGTCATCATCTACTCAACATATGCTCGGAACATGGACTAATAATAGCAAATACTTTTTTTTTCAACATCGTCGTAGCCACACCAAAACCTGGTATAAATGGAATGACATAGACCAGGCATCTCAAATTGACTTTATTCTAATCAGGAAATCAGACAGAAGGCTACTATAAGATTCAAGAGCACTCTCAAATACAGATGTTGATACTGATCACAAACCAGTCATAATCAAAAAGATTTCACCACACAGGAAAATAAGAAACAAAAAGGTAACAACACATGTCATCAATTATAGGAGGCTGCAGGAAAATACGGTTAAAGACGAATTCAATCAAGAAATCCAAAACCTACATAAGAACATCCCTGATGACCTCTCAAACGTAGATAAGGAATGGACATGTTTCAAGGCTGCCATGCTCGACACACTGGAAAATAAATGTGGAACAAAGAAAGTACGGCAGGACAAAAGATTAAGAACAGCCTGGTGGAATAACGAAGTCAAAGATAGCATATTCAAAAAGAAGGCAGCATTCAAAAAGAGGATCACAACTAAATCTGAACAGGACTATATTACTTATAGAATAGCACGACTTAATGCCAAACGAACAATTAGAACATCTAAAGATGAATCCTGGAGAATATATGGTGAACAGATGGCGACCCTTAGTGTCACACGTCGTTCTTGATGATAATATCACGAAGTTCTTACGATGATACTGTTCATGATATTGATGATAAGTTTTTGTGTGATGGTCGTTGTCTAGGTAACGATGTTCATGGTGTGTCACTTGAGATATCTAACTGTCTCTTAATACACCTTCACCAGTCATGAAACAAGATTCGGTTGGCGCACATAATCCTTTATTACAGAAATAACATAGACTCACGGAACATATGTATACATCCAGAAACAATGTAATCCATCGACTATAAATATCCTCCTCACAATTTAACCCACACACATCACTGGCTTCTCAAGCCTGCTTCATATCACATCCACAAGACAGGTAATCCAGCTCCTATCCACCGCTGGACCTCACACAATACACCCACACATTGGGTCGGAGCCACTGCTCAGCTATGTAACCCACTCTGGGTACACCGTTGTCCGTGGACTACCGACTCCTACGGTTTTCTCAAACTCAGCTCACTGAAACGACCTGACCCGCAGTCGGGCTCTTCTCTCACTGACTTTTCAATCTCCTGACTTCACCCAACACACCACTGTCTTTCGCCCCATCCCCCTAGGGGGTTTTTCCCCTCTACCCTCACTAATTTATTTCTCCGGACTGGCTGTCTTCTCATCGCCAGGTCAGTCACTTTACTGTCTCCCACTCTCATCTCCATTCTTCCTCATGCCCGGTCACTCAACTCAATGTCAATGACCCAGGCTTATGTCACTTAGCAAAGACTGCCCAAGAGAATTGTATAAACGTGTCACCACAATGAGAAACAGAGATGCATGCTACAACCCAACCACCATCATAAACAGCAAAAGAGGAATACCGATATTTAATCCACAACAAAGACTAGCAAGGTGGGCAGAATACTTTCAAGAAATACTTAACCCCACACATAACATAGAAAACCCTACTTTTGTGCCTAAAAGCCAGGAACAGTAAGAACCAAATTTCATACCTGCAGAAGTCAAAGCAGTTATACAGAAAAGTCCTAAAAACAAATCACCAGGTTCAGATGGAATAATCACAGAAGCTATTCAGGCCTGTGGGGAAACAGGAGTTAAATGGCTAACAAGAATTTTTAATATAGCATGGGAAGAAAGAAAAGTCCCAGATGATTGGCAACAGGCAATAATAGTACCAATATGGAAAAAGAAAGGCAATACGAGAGAGTGCGAAACATACAGAGGTATATAACTCCTGAGCCATATAGGGAAAATGTATGCAAAACTATTGGAACAAAGAGATAGACCAATAGTTGAACAACAGTTAAGCAAAGCACAATTCAGTTTTAGGAAAGGTAAAAGTTGCACTGATACATTATTTACACTTAGACAAATATGTGAAGAAACTATCGAATATAGTGACCAGCAGAATACAGTGTTTGTAGATCAGGAAAAGGCTTTCTATAGAGTTAGTTAGTTAGTCTTTCCTCTTGAGCCTAAGGCGGCGCATAGGGCAGAAGTCCTGTCTCTCCATGCCTGGCGGTTCGCTGCTATCTGTTGTAGATCTTGGACTGGCCGGTTTTAGGTCAAGATGGCGAGACGTGTTTCTTTCTAGCTCGGCTTAGAACGGTTGATCGGCGGTCCGACAAACCACCATCGTAAAATTTCCCGTTGTTTCAGAACCAGATTTCTGGCTCTAAATGTTATGTTGCTTCGCTGAAATTTGTTGAATTCCAAGGATATTTCTATAGAGTAGACAGATACAAATTATGGACCATCCTTGAAGACTATGGGATACAAGGGCAACTGCTAGAAAACATCATAGCCATGTATCACTCGAGCCGAAGTGCAGTAAGAACACAAGAAGGTATATCAGATATGTTCACAGTCAATACAGGAGTGAGGCAGGGATGTGTGCTCTCTCCCCTGCTATTCTATATCTACTTGGACAGAATTTCCAAACAAGCAAGTCTCGACAGAACAGATTCCGAAAATTTACAACTCTTTACTCCAGATGAAACAACTGAGCCACAGTTAATAAATTAACTTCTATTTGCAGACGATCGATGCCTGTTTTACAGCGATGAGGGCAGACTACAAAATAATATTAATAATCTGAGTTCAACATGCAGCAGATACAGTATGAGCATAAACACAGCCAAAACCGAAGTAATGCAAGTTAGCAGATTGCCAGGCCCACTAAGTATACAGATAAATAACACAACTCTGAAACAATTTAAAGAATTCAAATACCTTGGTAGTATGATCACAGAAGATGGCAGATTGGACAGAGAAATTGAAATCAGATGTCAAAAAGCTAGAGCACTTACTAGCAATTTCAGAATTATCGCCCTTTTTTTTTAGCTCTTCACTCTTTTTTGTGTAATTTTGCGAACTTTTTCCTGCGTCCTCGAACGATCACTTCCGGTTTGACATGGACTGCTAAAAGAACGAAAAAAAAGGAAATCGGTATGGTACGATGAAAGGAGAACTTATTCTAATATATTTAGAAGTGGTTCTGCTAGCAAAACGCCAAGTTATTATATCAAAAAAACGATTTATTTGGATTATATTTGGTTCTTTTCACGATTAGTAAGGTAATTTGGTTTATAACTCATGTTAATTGAACATTCCCTTCATTTTTTCTTCCATATTTGAATTCCCCGTTCAGTTTTACATAAATATGAAGAGTTTCAGCATTCCAGGTGTTTACAGACGTTCAGGACAAAATATTTAGTGTCAGACATGGCCACGGCCGGCCGTCATACACTGATAGTATGATACTGATACTCCGATTGCGGCGCCGATACAATAAACTATAGAGCGGACCTGTATTTATTTACAATTAGAACTGGTAATTTAAGTACTAACATTAAACAGAATACAAGTGTCATGTGTAGCAGTAATACTACTAATACTGTAATGTATGTATCTATCTGTGTACGTGCATGATGATATTTCAGCATTTTACATGACTGAAAATAATTTTGAAAGCCAGTTTTCAGACCCGTCTGTAAACTTGTAAGATGTTTAAGATGTTAAGTAAGGAGTACTTTTTTTCTAAGCTCCGCTGCAGCACTTAATTATTTTAAATTTAAATACAGTACTGTAAAATAAGTTATATGTTTTAAATAAGTTAGTATTTAATTATTAGTTGCTGACAATTAGATACAGAACAGTGTGCTGTAATTGTAGAGCAGAAGTAGAAATAGAAATCAATTTTTAGTGAACAGTTAATTATTTAATATTTTAATTTTTTATTATTTAATATCTTAATAATTAATTAACTGCTGCTTAATTTGTGCAACAGTCACAAACTTAGTTACTTACATTAATGTTTATAATATTTAATCAACAAAAGAAAGCTGTCGCAATGCAGTTAGTACATTAAGACAATATGATACATTTTCATGAATTGTTCTTTCACTAATGACGAACATTTCACATGACATTTAATTAATATAATAAATATGCAGCTATTTTAACTAGCAATTAGGTCACAGCACATCATAAGAAAAAGTCTTATAAGTCAAGTGCATCTTTGTCAGAGACTCTGAGACTCTTGTGCTTTGTACGATGCTTTCGCCAGGCCGCTGTGTGGAAAGAAACTGAGCAAACCTGGTGCAATGAAGTTGATCCTCTCATTCCTCTCGACACTCTATCGAAAGAGGAATATTACCTTTACTTTCCTGTTACCAAATCATAAGTAGAAACCCCATTTTAAAATATTTTCTGTATATGCAAATACTAATAATAATCATCATCAAGTGCCGGCTGGCGTAGGCGTTCATGGCTTTCCACAAATCTCAGTCTTTGGTGTTCTGGATCCTAATACTAAATTATATTATACACCTGCGTTATACACCTGAGAGAAGTGATGAGTCTCGTTCATGCCAACGAACCAGGCATGCTAATACAGGAAAGTACTCTTACTAATAATTTAATATATTAAAATAATTAGTTGTGAAACATAAAAAGCAATTAACCAAAGAATGGCCATCACTTGTGACACTCTTTCTTCTTCTTCTTCTTCTTCTTCTTCTTCTTCTTCTTCTTCTTCTTCTTCTTCTTCTTCTTCTTCTTCTTCTTCTTCTTCTTCTTCTTCTTTCGTTCGCCTAAATTATGTTTATAACTGCAATGTTGTCTCTTGTATGAATCTAACAGTCTTTTTTAGTTCATTCAGCGGTCCATAGAGTTTATCTTCCACTGTTGTCTCTCTAGGCCAGAAGGTTCGCCTGGATATGTTGTAGTTTGGGCAATCCTGGAGTATGTGCTCTGCTGTCTGCGACGCCAAACCACATGTGCACATGACTGAGTCACCAATCTTGAATTTTGCATACATGTGGTTGCGTAACCTATTGTGTCCTGTTCTGAGGCGCAGAAGAATGACCTGTTCTGGTCTGTCCATAACGTGGTAGTCGTCTTGAGTAAGGTTTGGTGGCCTTCTGACTGATTTGATCATTCTTTTCTTTTGGTGGTATGTTATAGGCACATCTGGTTGTTCTTCTTGTGCTCCTTCCTTAGCCAATCGATCAGCTCTGTCGTTCCGGGTACTCCACAGTGGGATGGTATCCACTGTATGGTGATCTTACGATGACTGCTAAGTTCAGAAAGTAGTGTCCTCAGAACTGGCAATTTCCCAGACAGAAGCGCCTCTATTACGGATTTTGCATCTGTCAATATCACCACAATTTTTAAACCCAATTTTTAAATATTGACCAAAATAGCTACAGTTAGTTAGTCGACAGATCATCCTCATTGCACTATGTAACATAGCCACTATGTAATTAACCTCCCTATCCTAAAACATTAACGCTGATTGGCGCAGCAGCCTTTTTACCAGCACAAGGCCAAAGTTTTTGGTACTCATGTTTACTACAACTTATTACTCATAAGGAGAATGTGTCTCTCTTCTAGTCCTCAGTCACTTGTTAACTATTTTCTGAACGAAGGGTTTTAAATAAAGCCCCGTCTTATTACTCTTTATTCTAAACAAAACAATAACTGTGAACAAAATTTTTTAACAATTTTCAACTTATTTGTAAACAAGGGTAAATACTATTCAATACACAAGACAATTCAACTAAAATCATAATTCATGAGCCAACCAAAACGAAGTCAAAACAGGATATCATACCCCCCAACGTTTTGAAGACAAATTTTCTTTCCCCTCATATCAAATAAAGGTAATCAACCAATTTAAAGAAAGACATTATTCAAAATAATATGACATACATGATGAAACAAAAGAAATCATTTTTACATATATCCTATCAATTGTTAGTCACTTTTATGGACTAACAATAAATTATTTATCTATTAAGAAAACTCAACAAGTCAAATCTCAAAATCAAATGGTAATAAAAAATACATCTTCAAGACCACACGAGAATTTACATCCATATTACCTAACTTATTACCAAAATACAGGTTGTGTACCCTGGCTGGTATTTTGTAAACACTCTTTCTTGAACCATTTCCTGTGACATTCAAGATTCTGCCTGTCACACCTTTGCCACAGCCTGTGTCAATTTGATAAAACAATTCAGATGCACACCTTCCTGTGGTGAGTTTCTATATATTTGAATAACGAAGACACAAACAATAGATTGCACGATTTATTGCCTGGCATATTTCGCTGCATCTCGTCAGGTACATACTGCAGAAATCTGAAAATATAAAAAATATAAAATTACACAGAGTAATGAAGCTTAAATAAAAGAATAACAAAAAACAAATGCCTACACAAAATACAAAAAATAATCACGGAGAAGACCCTTCAGTGACTACACTGTTAATTAGGTCAGGGCACATCCTAAAAAAAAAAAAATAATACGTCAAGTTAGGCCTCGCCGCCCCGGACGCAATGATATATGGCACAACGTTGTCCGTTTACAAATAACAAGGGCGGCCATTTTAAATTATTAATTAGGTCACGGCAAATCCTATCGAAAAAAAGAAAAATACGTCAAGGTAGGCCTCGCAGCCCCGGACGCAATGATATATGGCGCAACATTGTCCGTTTACAAATAACAAGGGCGGCCATTTAAAATTATTAATTAGGTCACGGCAAATCCTATCGAAAAATAAAACATACGTCAAGGTAGGCCTCGCAGCCCCGGACGCAATGATATATGGTGCAACATTGTCCGTTTACAAATAACAAGGGCGGCCATTTTAAATTATTAATTAGGTCACGGCAAATCCTATCGAAAAATAAAACATACGTCAAGGTAGGCCTCGCAGCCCCGGACGCAATTATATATGGCACAACGTTGTCCGTTTAAAAATAATCAAGCCATGGTAATAGAAGGCAAATAATAAACAGTTGGCGGCCATTTTAAATTGTTAATTAGGTCAGGGCACATCCTATAAAAAAAAAAAAATAATACGTCAAGTTAGGCCTCGCCGCCCCGGACGCAATGATATATGGCACAATGTTGTCCGTTTAAAAATAAACAAGCCACGTTAATAGAAGGCAAATAATAAACAGTTGGCGGCCATTTTAAATTGTTAATTAGGTCAAGGCACATCCTATTAAAAAAAATAAATAATACGTCAAGTTAGGCCTCGCCGCCCCGGACGCAATGATATATGGCACAATGTTGTCCGTTTAAAAATAAACAAGCCACGTTAATAGAAGGCAAATAATAAACAGTTGGCGGCCATTTTAAATTGTTAATTAGGTCAAGGCACATCCTATTAAAAAAAAAAAAATAATACGTCAAGTTAGGCCTCACCGCCCCGGACGCAATGATATATGGCACAATGTTGTCCGTTTAAAAATAAACAAGCCACGTTAATAGAAGGCAAATAATAAACAGTTGGCGGCCATTTTAAATTGTTAATTAGGTCAGGGCACATCCTATTAAAAAAAAAAAAATAATACGTCAAGTTAGGCCTCGCCGCCCCGGACGCAATGATATATGGCACAACGTTGTCCGTTTACAAATAAACAAGCCACAGTAATGGAAGGCAGAATTTCTCAAGTTTCCAATCTTAGGGCCGCGATAAATCCTGACTTATCAGTTAATTCTTCATTGGACTTCCTGGTATTAAATTACGTCACCATATAATTCATAACTCCGCTTAGAATCAGCGTACAGTCTTCGTTGAGATACCGTTGGATTCGTCTCGTCAAGCTCTATCTAACTGGTATGATTTCATAAGTAAAAACCCAATTTTTAAATATTGACCAAAATTGCTACACTTACATATCAACTATCACCCTTACTGAAACATTCAAACATACCCATGTTCGCAAAACGACAGATAATAAACAGCATATTCACACCAACCCTATGCTACCAATCTCAAACCTGGACTTTATCCAAATTACACCTTCGCAAAATCAACACCTGCGAAATGAGATGCTTGAGGAGAGCTGCCAACCTAACAATCCGAGACCGTGTAAGAAATGCGGCACTCTTCCGAATTGCGGTCCCAAATAGTTCCGCAGTGAATACGTGATTTAGTATATCTTACAGAGCCTCAATGGGTCAAAGGTAATGGGTCAAAGGCAATGGGTCAAAGGCAAGTCTATGTGATGTCATCGGGACTAACAACATGACATATTTTTGTTAAACTTTCGTTGTGTTTTCAGTGGCGTAGCGGTAAGTATCTCAGCCTGTAACGCAGGAGACCGTGGTTCGATTCCCCACCGGCGAAATGTGGTAATTTTTTTTTTCTTCAATTTTCATAAATTAATTAAGCGAAAGCGGCAAGATAACTATGTACAAAGACAGTTATTCGGCATATTGACAAAAAAAACTCTACGTGCCTTGCCGTGCTCATTACGTTCCACAACGCTTTGCAGGTAAAATGCCCGTTGAATCAGGAATGATTTCTTCCGCGCAGTCTGCCGAATCCTGTCTTCACATGCTGGGTAGGCATACCCTAGTTTACCTCTTGGTTTGACACCAAATCGGATACCCATGCCTGGTTTAGCCAGCCTCTCACAGCTGTTGCCCGGGGGGTGGCCGCTGTCGCATGCTGACAGTTACTAGGAGCCACAGGCACGAGCTGGGTGTCAGACTTGGACCAGTGGGGGATGGGTCCTGAAAGGACATGAGAGCCATCCTTATCAAAGGTGCTACCAATGCGTGACACCCCGTACCCCCCAAACTTTATTTTAAAAGGGTAACAAATTGGGCACGCAGGCCCGTCTTACATTCGGCCCTTTCAATCACTCATCTTTCATTCATCAAATGTGCATGTTACATTAACATAGGGGAAAAAATATTGTCAAATGGAGTTTGTAAGCATAAACAATGCATATTACGCATGATACATTCACATGAGGAGAAAAAAACATTATCAAATGAAAGTTGTAACCATAAACAGTGCATATTGCCATGTTATTAGACACATCCCCCATCCACCCTCATATCCCGCAGCCACCAACACATCCCCGACCCACCAAACCTCCCCCACCTACCCACACATACCTCCACACACTCACACAGAACCAGGCGAACATACATGCCGCCACACATCCACTGATCCCCCACCCACACACATTTCCCCAAGAAGAAGAAGAAGAAGAAGAAGAAGAAGAAGAAGAAGAAGAAGAAGAAGAAGAAGAAGAAGAAGAAGAAGAAAAAGAAGAAGAAGAAGAAGAAGAAGAAGAAGAAGAAGAAGAAGAAGAAGAAGAAGAAGAAGAAGAAGAAGAAGAAGAAGAAGAAGAAGAAGAAACCACACACACATACCCACACATCCTGCACCTATCCACACACATATCCCGCACTCTCACAATTTTCCCTACCCACCCACCCACACACACATCAGCCAACCTACACCCACCCACCCAATATTTGCCATCTCTCAACTACACATCCCCACCTATACACACATCCCCACCCATAAACACATCTCCCCACCTGCCCACACATATCCCCCACCCATAACCCAAAATCACACACCTCCCACCCACCCACATATACCCCACAAACACACATCCGCCGCTCACACACATCTTCTCACAATTACACACCTCCCCCACCCATACACTCATCTCTCACACACATCCACCCACTCACGTACACATCCATCAACCACTCACACACACACATCACCCACGTGCCCATCAACACATGCATCTCTCGTCTACCCTCCCACCCACACATACCCCAACCACCCAGCGAAACACACATCCCCCATCCTCGCATGCATCCTTCAATCACCTGCACATCCCACATATCCCCTCCCACACAAAACTCCACCCATAAACACATTCCCCACACACACACACACATCCCCCACATACATTCCCCATACACATCTCCGCCCACACATCTCCCCACCCACTCACACATCCTCCACCTACAAACATCCTCACCACCCACACATACATCCTGCACCTACTCACATTTACCCCATCCACACTCACACACTCACTCCCACCCACACAGACATATCCCATTCACAGACACCCCTCACACCGATTACACACCCATCCCTCAACCCACACAATCTCCTACACACCCATTCACCCACCCAAACACACACTCCCTACCCACACCCCTCCCAACCCACCAACACCCACATTCTTCCAACTATCCTCTCAAATATCCCTCCCCCCCCCCCCCCCACACACACACATATCCCTCACATACACATACATCCAACACCGACTACAAATCCCTTCACACATCCACACATCACCCATTAACCCATACACATCCCCCACATACAACCCCTCCACACATACATTCCCCACATCCCCACACACACCCATATCCTTCACATACACACTCATACACACATCCTCACATCTAGACACGTACATGATGCCTCACATGATCACTGAAACTAATAAGAACAAACTCCCACACTTTACACACAATTGAGACAATGACGATTGTCGTGAGAATTCTCGCAATTGCAAGAAGTGGAGAAATAATTTTACATATACATTATGTAGCGTAAACTTTAGTGATGCAATTGAACTCTCTCTCTCTCTCTCTCTCTCTCTCTCTCTCTCTCTCTCTCTCTCTCTCTCTCTCTCTCTCTCTCTCTCTCTCTTGCTCTCTCTCTCTTGCTCTCTCTCTTCCTCTCTCTCTCTCTCTTCCTCTCTCTCTCTCTCTCTCTCTCTCTCTCTCTCTCTCTCTCTCTCTCTCTCTCTCTCTCTCTCTCTCTCTCACACACACATGTACATACACACATTCACATACAAAATACACACGCAAATACACACATATACCCACGCACATACACACACCTACACACATCCATATACTTACGCACACGTACTCACATAACACCCGAAGATACACTCCCTCGCATACACTGCATGCATGCACAATTACACACACAATGTGGTGGATGGGTGGAGGCATGTATGTGTATCTGGGTTGTGTGTGTGGTTGGGTGGGGGAGTTGGGGTGAATGGGGGATGTGTGGGTGGGTGGTGGATGTGTCTCATAACATGCTAATATGTATTGTTTATGTTTACAAAATTCATTTGACAATGTTCTCTAGTTATATTTGGTCTCTGACTCAGATCCCTGGGTTCAACTCCATACTTGTAGGTCAGCATGGCCGAATGGATAAGAACACGTGTTCTTAAACATCCGGTGTGCTGATGCCGAGGTAAGGGGCTCAACCCCTACACCGGGTAGTTTGACCAAAATGCTGACCTATCGTCCTTGCTTGGAGATGTAAATTACAAGTACCTCTGAAGTCAGAGTGCATTCACTTGATGGCAAGGGACACTGTTAATAGGGGAAGCTAATCCACATGCAAAGTTCATTCCAGCATTACTTGAAATAGTGTGTATGGACTACGATTGAGTTCAAAGTTCAGTCCAATGCATGAAATTGTGTATGGACTACACTTGAGTTCAAAGTTCAGTCCAATGCATGAATATGTATTGCGTATAGACTACGCTTGAGTTCAAAGCAAGGGAGCGCAAATAAAAATCATGCTTCAGAGAATGTTCAATCAAACCCACAGCAGCCTGGTGACAATGATAATGATCAATCAAACCCACAGCAGCCTGGTGACAATGATAATGATCAATCAGACCCACAGCAGCCTGCTGACAATGATAATGATCAATCAAACCCACAGCAGCCTGGTGACAATGATAATGATCAATCAGACCCACAGCAGCCTGGTGACAATGATAATGATCAATCAGACCCACAGCAGCCTGGTGACAATGATAATGATCAATCAAACCCACAGCAGCCTGCTGACAATGATAATGATCAATCAGACCCACAGCAGCCTGCTGACAATGATAATGATCAATCAGACCCACAGCAGCCTGCTGACAATGATAATGATCAATCAAACCCACAGCAGCCTGGTGACAATGATAATGATCAATCAGACCCACAGCAGCCTGGTGACAATGATAATGATCAATCAGACCCACAGCAGCCTGGTGACAATGATAATGATCAATCAGACCCACAGCAGCCTGGTGACAATGATAATGATCAATCAGACCCACAGCAGCCTGGTGACAATGCTAATGATCAATCAGACCCACAGCAGCCTGGTGACAATGATAATGATCAATCAGACCCACAGCAGCCTGGTGACAATGCTAATGATCAATCAGACCCACAGCAGCCTGGTGACAATGATAATGATCAATCAAACCCACAGCAGCCTGCTGACAATGATAATGATCAATCAGACCCACAGCAGCCTGCTGACAATGATAATGATCAATCAGACCCACAGCAGCCTGCTGACAATGATAATGATCAATCAAACCCACAGCAGCCTGGTGACAATGATAATGATCAATCAGACCCACAGCAGCCTGGTGACAATGATAATGATCAATCAGACCCACAGCAGCCTGGTGACAATGATAATGATCAATCAGACCCACAGCAGCCTGGTGACAATGATAATGATCAATCACACCCACAGCAGCCTGCTGACAATGATAATGATCAATCAAACCCACAGCAGCCTGGTGACAATGATAATGATCAATCAGACCCACAGCAGCCTGCTGACAATGCTAATGATCAATCAGACCCACAGCAGCCTGGTGACAATGATAATGATCAATCAAACCCACAGCAGCCTGGTGACAATGATAATGATCAATCAGACCCACAGCAGCCTGCTGACAATGCTAATGATCAATCAGACCCACAGCAGCCTGGTGACAATGATAATGATCAATCAGACCCACAGCATCCTGGTGACAATGATAATGATCAATCAAACCCACAGCAGCCTGGTGACAATGATAATGATCAATCAGACCCACAGCAGCCTGGTGACAATGATAATGATCAATCAGACCCACAGCAGCCTGGTGACAATGATAATGATCAATCAGACCCACAGCAGCCTGGTGACAATGATAATGATCAATCAAACCCACAGCAGCCTGGTGACAATGATAATGATCAATCAGACCCACAGCAGCCTGGTGACAATGATAATGATCAATCAGACCCACAGCAGCCTGCTGACAATGCTAATGATCAATCAGACCCACAGCAGCCTGGTGACAATGATAATGATCAATCAGACCCACAGCAGCCTGCTGACAATGATAATGGTCAATCAAACCCACAGCAGCCTGGTGACAATGATAATGATCAATCAGACCCACAGCAGCCTGGTGACAATGATAATGATCAATCAGACCCACAGCAGCCTGGTGACAATGCTAATGATCAATCAAACCCACAGCAGCCTGGTGACAATGATAATGATCAATCAGACCCACAGCAGCCTGCTGACAATGCTAATGATCAATCAGACCCACAGCAGCCTGGTGACAATGATAATGATCAATCAGACCCACAGCAGCCTGGTGACAATGATAATGATCAATCAAACCCACAGCAGCCTGGTGACAATGATAATGATCAATCAGACCCACAGCAGCCTGCTGACAATGCTAATGATCAATCAGACCCACAGCAGCCTGGTGACAATGATAATGATCAATCAGACCCACAGCAGCCTGGTGACAATGATAATGATCAATCAAACCCACAGCAGCCTGGTGACAATGATAATGATCAATCAGACCCACAGCAGCCTGCTGACAATGATAATGATCAATCAAACCCACAGCAGCCTGGTGACAATGATAATGATCAATCAGACCCACAGCAGCCTGGTGACAATGATAATGATCAATCAGACCCACAGCAGCCTGCTGACAATGATAATGATCAATCAGACCCACAGCAGCCTGGTGACAATGATAATGATCAATCAGACCCACAGCAGCCTGCTGACAATGATAATGATCAATCAAACCCACAGCAGCCTGGTGACAATGATAATGATCAATCAGACCCACAGCAGCCTGCTGACAATGATAATGATCAATCAGACCCACAGCAGCCTGCTGACAATGATAATGATCAATCAGACCCACAGCAGCCTGCATCAATATATGAAATGATATCTCGAAATTGTGGCACAAAAGTTGTAAATATTGTCCGAAAACATGTACTTTGTGACTGTGGCGCCACTGAAATTCTGCTAAATAAGTGTTAAACACTGTACGACTAGTGCCACCTTGGTATCTTTGTTTCCTTTTTACTTGCATCCACAACCCTTCAATTGTTTGGGTGTGAATGTCACTGTGTACAGGGTCAACAAAGTTATTGGCATGAACAACAACTGTATGATCGTAGATGCCATGGTTTAGTTGACCTACGTTGTTGTAGCCTCGCCAGGCATCGGTGACAATGGTCGTTCCTGGTAAGACGTGATCACTTATAATGCGTTCCAGTATTGTCGCATCTCGCCTTTCCACAACTTCCAACCAGCAACGACCACCACTACCACGTTCAACCAGGCCAACTACCCATTGACCACGACGAAAGTGACAACGGCGGTACTTTCGGTGGAAAAAGTAGCTCTCGTCAGCTTCAACGACCACTGACTGTCCCTGAGCATCAAATCCTCCCAACAATGGATTGTTACGCAGCATCCAGTTGTAACACTCTACCCGAGCAGATGGTCTGCCTGGCAGTATAATATTTCTTTACATCAAGTAGAAACAAGTGTATTGAAAGCCTCTGTATCAGTATCGGTATCTCCGTATTTATTTATATGTAACTAAGGAAGTAGTCAAAACGGAAGTAATCACACAATGAGGTCCTGTAAGACAGAAGATCAAGTGGTTTGGCCATTTCGTTAGAATGCAACATCAGCATGATGATGATGATGAATGTCATTTAAATTTGGTGTGGCCCTAGGAGGCCAGTAAAAAAATGTTTTTCTCCCACTGAGGGGGAGAGTGTTATTCTCGTAACTCTAGCATTAAATATATACTTTTAAAATTTAAGATGTGAACATAGAACAGTAAAGTGGCTTATAAATTAAAAAGTAATAAAGGCGAGAAATAGTTTGTATTTGCAATTTAAAATTATTATTATTGAATTTACGAAATCTTACTTTGATTTTAACATTTTAATTTCTACAAAAACATTAAAGAGATTTTCTGTCAAATAATAATATTATTGCTAGTATATAATTTCTGTTTTTTAATCATAGTGAATTCCCTTATAGCAAATATTAGATGGTTATGTCCCCTGGCAATTGTTCATCTAAGTGTGTTGCTTTAAGCTATCTTTAATTCCGTAGAACGCTTGAACAGAATTTTAAATAAGTGTAGAGAGCAATCAAGGCATTACTGTCATGTTAATGTAATGTTTTCTTCTTCTTCTTCTTCTTCTTCTTTCGTTCTTCTTCTTCTTTCGTAGCCCGCTCCATGGCTAAAGGCTTGCGAACGCGGTTCGTGAGCCGGGTATCAGGCGTTCGAAGCTCAGCTGCGACCGATATGTACAGCAGACCGTGTCGCGTTGTGTTATAACGTGCTGGTATGGGAACCGGTCGTTCAGAAAGTAATGGCAAACTACTGAACGTAAAACTTGCCTAGTACATCAACAGCAGCTGAAAAATGCTGGTGTTGACTGCAACGTCCCGTAAGGGATACGCAACAGCAGCAACAACAACAACAACAACAACACACACATAAAGTAGAGAGCAATCAAGGCATTACTGTCATGTTAATGGTTTCTTCTTCTTCTTTCGTTCGCCTGAAATATGTTTATAACTGCAATGTTGTCTCTTGTATGAATCTAACAGTCTTGTTTAGTTCACTCAGCGGTCCATAGAGTTTATCTTCCACTGTTGTCTCTCTAGGCCAGAAGGTTAGCCTGGATATGTTGTAGTTTGGGCAGTCTTGGAGTATGTGCTCTGCTGTCTGCGACGCCAATCCACATGAGCACATGGCTGAGTCACCAATCTTGAATTTTGTATACATGTGATTGTGTAATCTGTTGTGTCCTGTTCTGAGGCGCAGAATAATGACCTGTTCTGGTCTGTCCATAACGTGGTAGTCGTCTTGAGTAGGGTTTGGTGGCCTTCTGACTGATTTGATCATTCTTTTCTTTTGGTGGTATGTAATCGGCACATCAGCTTGTTCTGTTTTTGCTCCTTCCTTAGGCAGTCGATTAGCTCTGTCGTTTCCGGGAACTCCACAGTGGGATGGTATCCACTGGACGGTGACCTTATGCTGACTGCTAAGTTCAGAAAGTAGTGTCCTTAGTACTGGCAATTTCCCAGACAGGAGCGCCTCTATTACTGATTTTGCATCTGTCAATAATACAATATCACCACAGATTGTGTACCATGGCTGGTATTTTGTAATTTCTCTGTGGCTATCTTAGTTGCCTCAATTTCAGCATCGTAGTTATGGCAGTACTCTCCTGTTGGAACTCTGGCCGTGTCCCTAGTATTATTTAGGTATTCTATGTACACTCCCGCTCCTCCATTTCGAACATAATTTTGTGCTGACCCATCTGTGTAGACTCGGATCCACAGGTCCTGTGGGTATTTATCATCAAAGAAGCTGAGAGTGGCTGTTCTGCGCTGTACACTGTTCTGTTCTTCCTTGTCAGATATCCCTCTCACTTTTGTCTGGATTTGTAGCGATAGTCTATGTTCATCTTTCCACGGGGTTCGCTCTGGAATAGTTGTCAGGGGAACACCAACTGTGGGAAGATCGATGGTTTCTCTGCAGAGTTGTTTTTCCTGGTGGATGAAACTACTTCTTTTCAACCGCCCCATAGCTAAGTTTTCAAATCGATTCTTCATAGGGTGGCCTGGCAAGCTGGGGAACTTTTCTGCTTGTATTAGTGTTTTTGTATCTCTGCGTTCTCTTAGAGCAGTGGTTCTCAACCGGTTGGGGGGGGGGGGGGGAGAGGATTGGGGTTTTCCGGGGGGGGGGGGGGGGGGAACGAAGATTATTTCAAGATCGCATTAATACATGAACTGATTACTTGATCTTGTTTTTCCCTTCATACTTTACGGTTCTGTACGTCTCACCCTTCTAAAATTCATTTTATAAAGTAAGTAGACCCACAAATCACGTTTTATATGGACATCTAGACTTGTTTTTGTATGTGCTTCCATTATTACGTATACTGTGTAGGGACGGCAGGGGGAATTTTTAGGTAAGAAATAGGAAAGGGTGCGGGGGTGACGTTCTGAAAATATGGTGAAGAGGGCCATGGGCCAAAAAAGGTTGAGAACCACTGTCTTAGAGCTTGTGTCCTCCCCATTTTCTCCATTGCTATAGAGGGGTTGATCTCATCCCTCCTGTGATGACTCTAAGAGCTTGATTTTGCACCTTGTCCAGCTCCTGTAATGTGGTTTTTGATGCTGAACACCACGCAGTTGATCCGTATTCCAAGTGTGGTCGTATGCTCTGTTCACAAACTTTGCTAAGTATTTTCCCACTGGCTCCCCAAATGGTACCACTTAGGTTTCTCAGGTTGGCTACTTTCCTTCTGGCTTTTGCTACTGCTTTTTTATGTGTTTTCTCCATGTCAGCCTGTCGTCGAATGTTACACCAAGGTATGTTGGTTCTTTATCTTCTCGATGTTCGGCATCAAAAACCACACTACAAGAGCTGGACATACGACAGAGTTGATCAATTGGCTAAGGAAGGAGCCAAAGAAGAACAGCCTGATGTGCCCGTTACATACCACCAAAAGAAAAGAATGATCAAATCAGTCAGAAAGCCACCAAAACCTGCTCAAGATGACTACCACGTTATGGACAGACCAGAACAAGTCATTATTCTGCGCCTCAGAAAAGGGCACAATAGATTACGCAACCACATGTATACAAAATTCAAGATTGGTGAAACAGCCATGTGCACATATGGATTGGCGTCGCAGACAGCAGAGCACATACTCCAAGACTGCCCAAAATATAACATATCCAGGCAAACCTTCTGGCCTAGAGAGACGACAGTGGAAGATACACTCTATAGACCGCTGTAGGAACTAAAAAAAGACAGTTAAATTCATACAAGGAACAACATTGCAGTTATAGACATATTTCAAGCGAGAATTTTTTTATTTTTTATTAGAAGGGCTCACGGTTCCCAGAGGGGCCAGAGCCGCCCCACTAGGTCCCGCGTCCCTGTGTATCGGTTGTGTTAAATGATCATCCCGGCCCCTGGCAAGATCAAGTGCAGGAACTACACTTTGATCTTAGCCAAAAGGCCGATAAGCAAACCGTAAACTACCAGTCCATCATGAGGAAAATGCGAATGCAACGGTAGCCACGAGCATAAACACACAGAGGCCTTAACCGTTTCACTGCCTATCTGCCATGCTGAGGACCGGGGATTCGAACATACCTAACATGTGAACATTCAGTCCTCTCATTTCTTTCTTAATGTTATCAAAGTGTGGGATGTGTGTAGTTATCATCATCATCATCAAGTGCCCTGCCAGCTGGCGTAGGCGTTCATGGCTCTCCACAGATCTCGGACTTTGGTTTTCTGGATCAACTCTGCTGCTGATATTCCTCCGTGCCACCGTCTCAATCCATCCAGCATCATTTCTCTTGGTCTGCCTCTGCCTCTTTTCCCCTAGATCCTTCCAGTTGTCACGATGTTCTCCAATGCCTCTCTTCTCATTACATGACCAAAGAAAGCTGTTTGTCTCTTTCTTATTGTTGTATATAGTGTTCTAATTTCATTAGCCTGTTTCAGGCAGTCGTTGTTAGTTACTCTGGCAGTCCAAGGAATTCGCAACATTCGTCTCAGGAACCACATCTCTGTTGCTTCTAATTTCTTCTTAACTTGTTTATTACATTCCAAGATTCACTGCCATACAGCAAAACTGGTTCTACATAGCATTTCAGCACTCTCTTTCTTACACTCAGTGATAGTGACCGATTGCACTAGATACTCTTCACTTTCTGAAATGCGGCCTTTGCTTGCCCTATTCTGCTCTTAATCTCTGTTGTACATCTTCCATCTGATGTTATAAATGTCCCTAGGTATCTAAAATTATCCACTTGGGTAAGAATTTTTCCTTCTATTTTTATGTCACATTTTGGTGTCACCATTTTCTTTGATATCACCATTGTTACTGTTTTCTTGATATTCAAGTAGAGTCCTTTCCTTGCACTCTCTGTTACTACAGTGTCCAACAATTGTTGTAGGTCTGTTGATTTATCTGCCATCAATACTGTGTCATCTGCATAGCGTATATTATTTATATCGATCATAACCTCCAACTAGTATTCCTGGCATCTCTTTGATCTCTCTCATTATTACTTCGCTATATAGGGAGAAGAGATCTGGTGACAAGACGCATCCGTGTAACTACGCTGTTACTTGGTTCCAGTAAATATTCTTTATTATTCTTAAATCTTTCCCATCAATGTTGATATCTTCCAACATTTTAATCAGTTCATCATGTTTTACTTTATCAAATGCCTTAGTATAATCTATGAAGCATAAATATATGTCTTTCTGTTTCTCTATTGACCTTTCTATTAGTGCCCGTAATGTATATATTGCATTATTGTATATATTGTTTTGCCCTTTCCTTCCACAAATCCATACTGTTCTTCACTAATTTCCATTTTTATTTTCTTTCTGGTTCTTCTCATTATGATTCTGAGCAGAAGCTTAGTGATATGGTTTATGAGGTTAATTGTACGAAAATCTTCACATTCAATTGCTCCTGGTCTTTTTGGTATAGCTATAAATACAGATTTCAGCATATCAGTGGGTAAATATCCACTGCTGTAAATATCATTTAACATTTTGGTTAATATATCTACTCCAAATTCTCCCAATACTTCTAATTGTTCTATTGTAATTTCATCTGGTCCAGCTGTTTTTCCTTTCTTCATATATTTTATAGCGTCAGCGACTTCTTCTTTTAGAATAGGTGGACCTTCTAAGTTACTTTCTTATGTTAATTCTTCCCTTTCCCCATCATATAAATCTCCTACATACTCACTCCACCTTTTCATTATAGCACCTTCCTTCAATAATATCTTTCCTCTTTTTGATTTCAAACACCCTTTATTTATTCTTATTTTTCTTCCCGTGAGCTCCCTGATTTGTCTGTGCATATTTTTTGTATCTTTAATGGCATTTAATTCAATTATTTTTTTTTTGCACTTCTCATTTAACCAAATTTCTTTTGCCTTCCAACATTTATCTTTTATTTCTTTATTTATCTTAGCGTATTCTTGTTTGTCATTTTTACTCTGTTTTTTTTTTGTCTATCAGCATTAAGATTTCTTCATTCATCCATTCTTTCTTAGCTATTTGACTTCTCTTCGGCAATATTTCTTTGCTAGTTTGATGAATGGAGTCCCTTAACATTTCCCATTGTTCATTTATACTCTGTATTTTAGCTATTGCATTGTACCTATTTTTCACAGTCACTATATATTGTTCTTGAACTTCTTTATCTACTTTCAGAACCTCTTGATTAAGTCTCATGTTCCTAACCCTTTTTTTCCACTCTCTTTAATCTTACTTTTATTTGTCCACATAGTGGTACATGATCACTATTACAGTCGGCGCCAGGCATTGTTTTTACATTAATTAGAGCATTTCTAAATCTGTTATTAATTAGTATGTAGTCAATTTGGTTGCGTATTTTCTGATCAGGGCTTTTCCATGTGTATAGTCGTCTTTTATGGTGTTTAAACCACGTGTTTCCAATTATCATATCATTGATATTTGCCCATTCTATGAGCTTTTCCCCTCTTTCATTTCTTGTAACTAAACCATAATTCCCAACTACATCCTCTATTTTCCCCTTTCCTACTTTTGCATTAAAATCTCCAAGTATTATTTTTATTTCCTGTGATCCAATTTGAGCCATCGTCATTTCTATTTCATCGTAAAAGTGTTGTATTTCTTCATCACTACTTCTTGTTGTTGGTGCATATACTTGTATAATATTTATATCTATTGGTTTGCCTTTGATTTTGACCAAAACAACTCTATCTGAAATACACCAACATCCATTAAGTGACTTGGCTGTTTTTTCGTCAAGTATTATTCCAACACCTTTTTTTTTTGTTTTTTGTGTAGTTAATGTCATTTAAATTTTGTGTAGCCCTAGGAGGCCAGTAAAAAAATGTATTCCCCCACAGAGGGGGAAGGTTCCACTATGTTATCTCATCTCATCTCATCATGTTCCTCTTGTACCTTGCGGTGTCGAGGTGAAGTATAAACTTCGTGAGAGTGCCCGGTTATGGGCTTCGTATATCGACATTCCCATGGATTTTGCTATTCCCTCCGTCCAACGTTTACGTGGTCGGCCTCTTCCTCTGTTTCCATCTGGATCTGTACATCATTGCTTGTTGTGGCATGCTGTTGACTGGTAACCTACTTGCATGGCCAAACCATTTGACTTGCTGCTTTCTAATAAAATCTAGAGCAGCTTTAACCCCCACTTTAGTCCTGATTTCTTCATTTCTGATCTTATCTCTTCTTGATACGTTGAGTATTCTTCTCAGGAACCTCATTTCTGTTGTTGTGATTTTTCTTTTCTCTTTTTCTGTCATTGTCCAGGTTTGGCATTGGTAGCACAGAGTTGTGGACAGTAGTGATATCCCTCTATAATTTTCACATTGGAACTTGTCTCCTTTCTTAAAGATAGGTATCAATAATGACTCGTTCCAGTCATGGGGTAGTTCTTCTGTCCTCCAGATTTTTATTATTAGTTCGTATAGCTTTAGATGTAATGCATAGCCACCTGCCTTTATAAATTCAGCAGCAATTCCACCAGCCCCAGTTGCCTTATTGTTTTTAAGTCGTGTTATTACATATATGATTTCTTCAAAAGTAGGTTCTTCAATTTGTGGTTCACACGTTAGAACCTCTTCCTGTGGGAAAGTGTTACTTGAAGCTTCACAATTTAGCAGTTCAACAAAGTATTCTTTCCATGTGTTACACATTTCCTCATTGGTATTTATCATATTCCCATTTTTGTCTTGTAAACCATATATGTTGTGGTGGTGTCCCTCGTTTCATTGACTTCAGTTCTTTAAAAAACTTTCTGGATTCGTTTTTCTGGTGATTGGTTTCCATATCTTTGATTATGTTGCTCATATATTCTCGCTTCTGCTGCCGAACTATTTTTGTAGCCTCTTTACATTCAGTTCTATATTGCTCTTCATTTGGGATGTTGTTGCTGTCATTTAGCCATAAATGTCTGGCATTCTTTTTCCTAATGACTGCTTCTTCACATTTTTTATTGAACCATCTGTTCTTTCTATGCGTGGTTAACACACCGAGACATTCTTCTGCGGTAGTTTGAATTGTATTCTTGATGGTAAACCAAGTTTGGTCAACGCTTTCCTCCAACGGGTTCTTTTGTCTGCAGAATAGATGTTCCTGGCCCAATTGTGTGGATGCCTAAACTAAAGCATGAATGTTTGAGGCCTAGCTGTGTGGTGATATGTTGTGCGAATGTTTTTGAACATATATTTGTTTCTTGTAGTAGTATAAAGTCTGGTTTGTGTTTGTATATTAGTGTGATAATGTGTTGTAATTTTGTACGTATACCACAAATGTTTAAAGTAAATATAATTAAATCACTAGTCATTGTAATGTAAGTAAAAACAAATTAATGAGATATAATAACTATATTCACACGCAAAGTTGTTATCCATGATGGGTACATCTAGGCGAGCAAGTCTTTAGTAAGCAAAAGTTTGTGTTAGAGGATCATCTTGATCCTCGTTCTTATCACTTGTGTCGGTGTCTACAAAGAGTGTGTCTGGTATGCTGTATGTGTCGTCTTCGTCTTGTACTTGTGTCTCCTCTTGTTGTTCTTGTTCAGTTTCCTTTGTCTTGCCTATAGTTGCTTTGATTTTTTCTTTCTTTGGCAGTGATAAGTCGTCTGTTTCTGTGTCATCGCTGTGTTTTGACTGCAGTAGTCTTCTGTTAGCCCATTTTCTCTTCATTGGTTTGCTGACGATTTGAAAACCGTCAGAGTCTTCATTCTTTGGACTGTTTCCTTGTGTGTTATTTTCTTGTGTGTTCCTGTCTTCTTGTGTGTTGATTTGACTATTGAAAGTTTGTGTCAGTTCGATCTTTCCCTGTGGAGGAGTTTCTCTTTCGAGAGGTGGGAAATCTTCTTGGCTCTCTACACTGACTGCTGCTGCTGTTGGTGTCATCGATTGTCGTCGACTAGGGCATTTATTTGCCCAGTGGTTGTTTTGGCCACACGCTGGACAATTGGCCTTTCTCCCCGGCATCGTGATCAACACTCTGTGATTATTGTTCGTAATACCTAACATGTGAACGTTAGTCAGGTCTTAGTCAGATATGACTGAGCTACCGTATGACAGTAGACGGTACTACCTGTTTTCTGTCAGCTCCGAATGTTGGGCGGCGCTTACCACACCTGACACACCACATTGTGCCAGCGGCTTCGGGCGGAAGAGCGCAATTGGGGGGGGGGGGGGGTACAAGCCTTATCCTGGTGCGAGGAAATGCAACATAAAGACAAAATGTCATGGCAGGGCAGACCAGGCCCTAAGCCTTGGTTGGCAGCTGTTCTAGGATCGAAGCTCCGACAAGCGGACAGCTAGAGCATTGCTTTGTTGATCCGGCAGCTTCTGCAGCTTGTCTTGCTCCAGATGTATTGGTGTTACCATTCCTCTGGAGTGATCTAGGCAGGCCGAGAGAAGGATCATGCTGCATGGGCAACACATCCATATTTTAGCCCCAGGCTTTGTGATATAGAGAGGCAATAACTCCATCCCTGGTCTTAACCGGTCTCAGAATCAAATCGAGAGGTAACTGTTACGGATTATAAGTCCTTGTCAATTGGCGTAGACATGGGGCGCCACGCGTTACCTCTGACGGTGGGAGACACCTACAGGTGTCACTGATCAGCTACCGCCCGCCTCAAGCTGGGCAGCTCCCGGCCAATTGGGTGCTGATCCGCCACAGCCTGCCTACTTCAATGGGTGCTTGGGGCTAGGACAAAATCTGAATCGCAGGCTGTAAAACCAATGCACCAGGTACTAATAAAAACAAAACTAGAAACCTCAAGCTACGGCTTGCAACCTGGAACGTAAGAACCACGTGTCCAGGATTTTCTTCTTCTTCTTCTTCTTCTTCTTCTTCTTCTTCTTCTTCTTCTTCTTCTTCTTCTTCTTCTTCTTCTTCTTCTTCTTCTTCTTCTTCTTCTTCTTCTTCTTCTTCTTCTTCTTCTTCTTCTTCTTCTTCTTCTTCTTCTTCTTCTTCTTCTTCTTCTTCTTCTTCTTCTTCTTCTTCTTCTTCTTCTTCTTCTTCTTCTTCTTCTTCTTCTTCTTCTTCTTCTTCTTCTTCTTCTTCAGCATTCCGAGCCATTGAGGTTCTTTGCTGCAGATACAAGCCGTCTCCATTCGTCTCTCTGGTTGACCTTCTCTTGCCAGTCGCTGATTCCAAGTGCTTGTAGGTCTGTACGTATTTTATCTCTCCACCGTCTTCTTGGTCTACCTCGGGGTCTACGGTCATTTATTTCTTGAGTGTAAGTGAGTTTTGTTTCCCTATTATCATCCATTCTTTCTATATGGCCTCAGCCATTGCAGTCTATTAGAGGGGACTTAAACAGATCATAAATGTCTTTGTTGCTTCTTCTTTTCCACTCTCTACTTTGTGTATCCCTAATGGGCCCAAAGATGCGTCTTAAGACTTTGTTCTCAAAGGTTTGTAACAAGGCTTCGTCTCCTTTCGTTGTACTCCAGGTTTCAGAGCCATACAGCACAACCGGTCTGATCAGTGTTTTGTATATTGTGATCTTGGTGTTACGAGATAGCGCATTAGCGAAGT
>JACEFZ010000524.1:0-32500 GCA_014155875.1 Cepaea nemoralis | reverse complement strand
ATAATAAGACTTCAACTCTATTAACGCAACAAAGTCGCTGTACGATTTCATTTCTTATATTGTCACAATAATACGACTGCATTGCACATTAACGTTTGCACAATTGCCGCATCATGTTTTCAATCATAACATTGACACCTTTCCGTCTTGACAGACGATAGTTTGGTACATTGTGCTTCAAAAAGGCTTAGTAACTACAACCCATGGCGGTGGCGAGTGTGGCTGGTAAGGCCAATTCTTGCTGCAAATGTTTGCCCACAGTAGATGCATGTGAAAACATGGTCATTTCCACCATATTGCACCATCTTACGTCTCTCACGCTCTGTGTGTGCTTTATCTGCAATCATTTTCTCCTTTGTCTTTATTCCATTTCTGATAGTTGCCCACCATGCAACACGTTCAGCGGCGACTTGCTCCCAGTGTGCATTATCAATGCCTGTATCAATCATGTCCCGCTTACACACATCTTTGTATCGTAGTAGAGGCCGACCCTGAGATCTCCTACTCGTCTGTAATTCACCAAAAAAGATGTCCTTTGGTATTCTACCATCATCCATCCTCCTAACATGTCCTATCCATCTAAGTTTACGAAGACTGAGCATGGAATAAACTGTCACACAACCTGATCTTTCCAATACTTCAGTATTTGTGATTTTGTCTTGCCACTTAATACCAAGTATTCTTCGCAGACACCGCATATGAAAGCTGTCTATATGTTTCTCTTGGCGTGAGTAAGTTGTCCAGGTTTCACCTCCATAAAGAAGAGTACTAAGGACACAAGCTTGGTAGACAAGGACTTTTGTTTTGGCAGTAAGCTTCCTGTTCTCCCAGACTCTTTTTGCTAACATGTTCACGGTTGTTGCTGCCTTGCCAATCCTGATGTTGATTTCCTGATCGAGGGCTAATTTGCTATTTACCTTTGTTCCTAGATATGTAAAATGGTCTACTATCTCCAGTTCGGCGTCGTCAATAAAGATTGATGGTGCACCATGTGCACCTTGTAACATAATCTGTGTCTTCTTTTTGTTAAGTGTTAAACCAAATTCAGAACAAGCATTGGAGAATGCAGATAGTAGATGATGTAATTCTTCCTAAGAGTGGGTTGTAATCGCAGCATCATCCGCAAAAAGCAAATCTCTAATTAGTACCCTCCTGATTTTGGTCTTGGCCTTCAATCTCTGAGGATTGTAGAGGCCGCCATCTGAGCGTGAGTGAATGTATATACCGTCATCCTGATCACGAAAGGCATATTTCAGTAGAAGTGAAAAGTATATCCCAAAGGGTGGGGGATAGTACACAACCTTGCTTAACTCCACTCTTGATTTCAAACTCTTCTGAAGTTGAGCCATCAAACTTGATTATACCCTTCATGCCTGTGTGGAACGATTCCACAATGGACAGAAGAGTTGGTGGGCAGCCAATCTTCTTTAGTGCTTTGAACAGACCCTCACGACTGACCAAATCGAATGCTTTCTGAGGTCGATGAAGGCAATAAACAGTGGCTGAATTTGTTCCCGGCATTTTTCTTGCATATGTCGCAATGAGAATATCATATCAATGGTAGACCAGTTCTGACGGAAGCCGCACTGTGATTCGGGGTAGACTTGATCTCCCAGGACTTTAAGTCTGCGCAGAACAATTCTGGTAAATACTTTCCCAACAATACACAGAAGTGAGATACCCCTATAGTTGTTACAATCGCTCCGATCGCCATTGTTCTTGTACAGCGTTATGATGTTTGAATCTTTGAAATTCTGTGGGACTTGTCCTTCTCGCCAGCATAGCTCTATTAGCTGGTGGATCTGTAAAGTGAGTGTGTCTTGTACACTCCTGATTACCTCTATTGGAATCCCATCCTTACCTGGAGCCTTGCCAGACGCAAGTTCATTTATAGCACACTTAACATCTGTTATGGTGGGAAGTTTGTCCAGGTGGTCAAGAATTGGCAGGGATTATATGGCCTTGATGGCATCAACCGCTAGCTTGGTCTCACTTGAGTAAAGCTCTAAATAGTGCTCGACCCATCTATCCATCTGCTGTTTCTTATCAGTTATGATTTCTCCAGTATAGGTTTTCAACGGTGCACTTCAATCAGTGTTTTCAATCATCACCAATGATATAACTAACAATTAAAAAGTGTAACTAACACCTATACACATAACGGTTCTGTGACTGGTGCCATTTGCGTCACAAGTCTGACCAGGTCCGCACTCGACCACGGTCAATCACACAATATCCTTCAAGGAGACTCTTCGTTTCCCACTCAGCTACTGCAGGCGTATTTCTTTTTGTGTTAGTTTGCATAGGGCCTCCTGTAAAGGAGATTGTATATATAAGTGTGTTCGAAGGAAGAACATTTGTTGCGTGAAGGACGGTTTCTTATTGTAACGTGAAGGGCAGTTTCTTGTTGTATCTCCGAAATAGGAGAAGAATAATGTGGGTTTGTAGAAGGCAAGGGTACAGTAAATGCTGTGTACATAGCCTACTGAGAACAGTAATTCTCATATAGATATAAATAAAGATATGCAACTTTCCTTTATTGATTACACAAAGGATATGTAAACATGATAGAGATGCTTGCAGATCAACAAATGGATATGACAGTCATTAGACTTATTAAAAATAAACATATATAGGAAACAACAAGCTGCCATAAGGATTGGTAATGAAGCGGGTCAATATCTGCCTTTTAAGAGAGGTGTGAGACAGGGATGTGTACTGTCTCCAGATCTGGTTTCCTTGTATAGTGAAAATATTTTCAGAAATGTACAAGATATGAAAATAATCATCATTGGAGGAAGAAATATCAATAACATTAGATATGCAGAAGGCACATTATTGATTGCAGGCACTGAGCAGGCACTTTCAGCGATTTATCTTGAAGAAGCATACAACAGAGTACCATTGGATTTTTTAATGCTTCAGCTTCTTGAACTCAAAGTAAGTCCATTCCTCCTTAGTTGGATCGCTGCAACCCTCTTCCAACGGAAAGTAGTTTATAGATGTGGCAGTTGGACTTCGGAACCAACAACAATATATCCTGGCCTACCACAGGGATCACCATTATCTGCGGTACTGTTCAACGCCTACACAGTGAGAATCCCCAGCGAGCAGATCACTGGACCGGGGAGGACATTCTCATATGCCGATGATGTTTTAGTGTATCGTCAGAGTAAGGATAGAGAGCAGGTTGCTGTGGAACTACAAACCGAACTCAATCGCATAAGTACTTGGTGTGATGAAGCTGGTGCAATGGTCAACCCAACAAAGGCATCAGTAACTTGGTTCTCGTTGAATAATCATATTGTCAACACTCCAACACCAACTGTAAAGCTGTGTTCAGAGACGGTGGAAAGAACGCAGGCAATGAATTACACGGAGATACGGTTTAATCGAAGCCTTGCTTATAATGAGCACATAGACCAGGTGATAACAAAGGCCAAGCGGGGTTTGGCTGCGATGCGGGTGATGGTGGCAGCAAACTGTGAGCAGCGCCATCTATGTCTTCTGTACGAGGGGCTGGTCATTTCTGTTTTGAGTATGCAATGGACAATCCTGACTCTCAGCCTGTAAGCAGATAGAAAGGATGGAAAGGATACAGAATGAAGCTATGCGCATTATTCTTGGATGTACAAGAGATACAGCATGCAGGGCGATGCGCTACCTTCTTGATTTTCCAACCATTGAAGAGAGAATACAAGTTTGCAGAGGCACGCGCCTACCTCAGAGTTAACGCAAACACACAACATCCACTGCATAGTGAAATTATGAAGGTGAAGGGCAGCAGGTTAAAAAGAGGACGGTCGTGGATGGGTCAAGCCGAAGACATTCTTCAACAGGTGTGTTCACTTGAGGACTTAGAACCTGGCGAGGAGTGGGTACAAGTGCCAACAGATTTCTGCACATCCTTTTCAGTTTGCATCCAACTAGATAGAAAATGCAGACAAGAAAATCCGGCTGCTGTGGAGGCTGAAGTACAAGCGTTGATTTTCGAGAATTCGCTAGACAGTGATGCTGTCATCTACACAGATGGGTCGGTCGTCCGACATGTGAGAAGCTCATGGGCCTTTACAGCTCGGGCCGGAGGGAGAATTGTGAAGGAGGACTCTGGTGCTTTCACTGAAACCACAAGTAGCCTGACTATGGAAGTCATGGCAGTAAGTAAAGCAATAACATGGCTCGAGACACAGACATTCACTAGGGCATGTTTCCTTAGCGACTCAATGAACATGATCAAGAGGATAGAGGAGGGGTCGATCCGAAGAGAATGGTTGCTGCCTCTGGAGCGGTCTCGGCTGGCAAAGATTAGTTTCATCTTCGTGCCAGGGCATGCGGGAGTACAAGGAAATGAGCGGGCTGGCAAGCTCGCTGTTGAGGCTACAGTGGAGGGCGGACGCGCCATGGACCAGGTTGACATTCTGAATGCTCTACGAGAAGTAAGATTTTTGCGTAAACCAAGTGATGACTGTGAATCTACAACCATGGCCAGACTGCGAGAACAGCAAATTAAAAGAGGGGTGACCAAACAAGAACACTACGCAAGAAGCCAAAGAAGATTGATAAACGAACACAGAACTGGTGTCGTTAGCCGCTACACGCTGCGGGATTTGCTGAGGAGGGGATCCGAGAACTAATGGACTGAATGGTTCGATGTGCAATGAGGATGATATGTCAACTAACTAACTAACTAACTAACTGAGCAGGACCTGCCACATTTAGTAGAAGCGGTTGTTGCACACAGTGAACAATTGGGGTTAGAATTAAATTGTAAGAAGACACAGATTATGGTCGTCACTAGGAAGGGCGAAATACCACAATGTAATATACAGGTTATTGGTAATATTCTTAAACAAGTGAATATGTACATTTATCCCCGAACAGTCATAATATCTGATGGAAGAAGCCCTGAAGAGATTAGAACAAGAATCGCCATGGCAAAAGTAGCCTTTTGCAAGATGAAAAGAATACTGACCAATAAAAAGATTTAACTTGCTATGAGAAAAAGAGTGTTGAGCTGCTACATAGAGCCTGTACTTTTGTATGTATGTGAAGCTTGGACAATTAGAAGTGAAGCTGAAAAACATACGATGGCTGTGGAAATGTGTTTTCTAAGGAGAATGCAAAGAACACTATGAACAGACAGAAATACCAACGACCAAGTCCTACAAGAAACAAATGAAACCCGTAACCTAATTTGAGAAATTAGACGTAGACACTCATCATTTTTAGGACATGTTATGAGAAGAAATAAACTAGAAAACTTGGTGATAACTGCTCGATCGAGGAAAAGAGAACAAGAGGAAGACAGAGAAGTAAGTACCTGGATAGCTTGAGCACATGGCATGGTCGAGACAAGAAAACTGAGCTGATCCACGACTCTGGTCATCGAGTGAAATTGCGAATCATGATCGCCCACGGCTCATGATGAATGATGGGTTGATCTCTGAGGTAGTGTGTGTGTGCGTGCGCGTGCGTGCGTGCGTGTGTGTGTGGTGTGCGTGCGTGCGTGCGTGTGTGTGTGTATGTGTGTGTATGTGTGTGTGTGTGTGTGTGTGTGTGTGTGACTGCGGCTGCCTTCGATTGTAATTCGAGTGAGAGACTGTTGTGCTGGCATGGTAGCATTGGCCTTCTCTACATGCGTGTGAGTGTGGATGGTTTTGTCGAGACAGCTGTATGTTCCAATTTTAACATTTTACAGTGAGGAGCATTTTGTTTGATATTCGCTTCCACGGGAATGGAGCATTACGGGATGACACGTTGCCGTGAAGTTGGAACCGCGATTAGCATCTAGCGACTAGCAACTAGTGACTACCGACTCTTCATACACTGGCTATACAGAAATCAAATTTTCCGGTTCCTATTATGCATTCTTATTCTCACTCTTCTTCTTTTACCCTCTTCCGCGATTTCTTCTGTTCTTCTTTCTTTATTTCTTTTTCGTTCTTAAACTGCAGTACAATATTTAAACCTCAAACAGATACATCAGTTCTTGAAATATTTCTCGTCTGCTTGCCATATTTTACCAGCTGGAGATTTTTATGATTGTAATTCTTTGTCTTCCTCTTGTCAGATTTGTCTCAACATGACTTCAGACTTCAAATGACGGTCACAGGCGACACCTAGTTAGTTTGGATTGCCTGTCTGACACAGCATTCTGCCGAGTTTATTCTTTGCATCTTGCTATAACACCACATCTCAGCAGCTTTCAAATTACTGTCATGTTTTTATTAGAGGTTGGGTTGCCGTATGGTTCGGAAATTTGGTCTTACATTTCTGGTGCTCAAATAGCGGTTGTAGTAGGATATTTCTCTACACGTGTCAGTTGAACTCTCACGCTGACTTCTCGTCTCTGAACTGTTGACGTTAATTACAAGAACATGAGACGTCGGAGGGGGTTCACAAGATGACAGGAGCCACTGGTATTAGGGAAAGCTGGCCCACACGCAAGAATCAATACAGTATGGATTACGGTCGAGTTCAAAGATACGGAATGAAAACGTCTCTTTTATTTAGACTCCGTTTTTTTTTTCAAAGTAGTATAATCTGGATTTATAATCATGGGTTTACTATATCACTGTTTCAGCTGGCGTACATGAAAGGGCAGGTTGGTTACCCGGATACTGAGTTTGACGAAACAGACATTGATCGAATCTATGAAAAGGTGAGTGGTATAGCTGTTTCAGATAAGAGCAGCCGTGGTGGAAAATAAGAACATGCGAAGCCAACAATTTGGTAGATCAACAAGACTACTCTTGTCTGGCGTTTCTGCGTACGGAGGAAGCGCAATCGCTTATTAACGTTCCATACCGACACTTATTGTTTATAAAAACCTCACATTCAGGGATCATGTGGAGGCAGCTGTTATGAGATCAACAAGAGACGTGGTGCGCTGAAGATTAAGGCAGAAATGTACATGGAATGCTGATCATACTCAATCAACATCTGATTCTCTCAGTAGTTGATTATCGATTTGGACTGCTCACAGTTTCAAAGAGTCCGCTGGTGAAACGTTAGCGCATACCACTTACAAACGGGATGGTGGTATTTGCTGTTTCAAACACCTGGATACAATTTCACGACCTTTCACACGAACATCTTTGGCCTGACTAACAATCTCGATATTTCTTGCTCTTGAAGTCTCGATCTTGCCAGTTGCCACCAAGTTCTCCAATGTATTTATTCTCATAACGTGTCAAAAAAATTGTGACTTTCTACGTCTAATTTCTCTAATCAGCATAAGATTATTATTTGTTGCTTGTAGAAGTTAGTCATTGGTTTTTATGTCTGTCTATGGTTGTCGTGTGTGTAAAGATTGAATGTCGTAGTAGTTATTTGTTCTTCTTTACCACCTTAGTGTCATCCCTGGAGTGAGGGGAATCAACACCCACATTTGTTTTAATTCAATATCTCTATCCTGGAGATATCCAGCAGACTCCGTCCACAACACTCCCTCAATCTGAAGACACCTTCTTCTCACTCTTGCTCACCCCTGGATCATGCCCCCTCTCATTCTTCCCCAACATAACATACTTGACAACTCTAGCTTCAACAAATAAAAAACAAGAAATTTATTAAAGCAAAGAGTATATGTAGGAGAAGTGTGTGTGTGTATAAAGTGTAGAATGTGTGACGTATATTCTAAATAGTATATAGACTCAGATCAGTGTTCAGGAGTATAGTCATTCTCATCACTGTGCTGAGAACACACTAGCACCAGGTATTCAGACAAGCAACCTCACCAAGGTGATGCTCCTCCGGTCACGTGAAGACTTCCTCCGTTGTCTCTTGAACCACTAGGATGCTTGGACACCCCTGACAAACACTGTCTAATGAGAGTCTTCAATCTGATTTACACTATGAATTTCCTCTGTTATTTAACTGATTGTTAATCAGAAAATTATAACCCTATTGTCACTGTTACTGGGGAAATCTTAATGGATCTAGTGTCACTGGTTTTAAAGATTCCCCATATTAACACCACACTCTGAATGTTCTAGGTATCAGTATAAATTTGTATGAATGTTCCTGTTATCAGTAGTGTATTTATACAATGTTCTGACTGTTCAGTGATACACCTATCACTTGCTAAACATAACTCTCATCAGCATGTCCTGCTCAGCAGAAGCTAGGTTCCCGCAAACCAACTTGGGTATAAGCCCAATGTAGCGGCCTCTCAGCAACTTCTGTCTTCAAATTCTGAGCCATCATCTTCTAAAATGTGTTAGCTTCACTGTTGAAAATCATAGCACACATACGTGGACCTGTAAATGGAACCTGTAGAATAGAGAATACTATGGTGAGGGCAACTCAGTCCTGGCCGGAATTAGGTGAGTGTAGGCCAATAGCAGCACTCAGATCTATAACAGAGATCCGATCTCTGTCATACGGCCAAATAACTCAATCATATGATCTGAGACATGGCAACACCAGGAAAGAATAAAGGAACGGGTAGAAACCCAGCAGATGCCCTACTGGAAGATCCTACCATTTCACATTCCTCTCCTCCCTCTCAACCATCCTTAATCTCTCTAATTATTATTCCACTACATTGTCCTCAACTCCCTGAGTAAAATGATATATCACACAAGCTAATTGAAGCTACACAATAGAATACTAGTGCCGACGCTCCTATGATACTTTCTAGCACCGCACTTATAGAACATTCTATCACTAATCATAATACATTATATCACCACACCTATAATACATTATATCACCGCACCTATAATACATTATATCACCGCACAGTACTGTACTCTCTTCCTAATCATACTCTAAGTTAGATATGATTAATAGCCTACCATATGCCTATTTCGGTTGCTTTCGAGAAACTATGCAATCACAGACTGGATCTATGTCTGCGGATAACTATCACCACTTAGACATTATAGTCTCTCTCATGTAACACAACTCGGAATAATGCACCGATCTTTCCCACTTCAGAAATCTTGGTCGACTCACGCAACTTGTTTACTTCACGGCCTTTTATATTGGGCTGGAGTGACGTCACCAAAAGTCTAGACGCTTAACCGTCCAGAGTCTGGTTTTCTCCGCTTGTTTTCGACTAACTGGAGTCAATCCGCCGTCAAGTTCACTTTCATTGGGGGAAATTCTTTGTCCCGTACATGAATAGTTCAGTCTGTCTGTGAACCACAGAATTCCCCACATCACAGAATCCATCCCGCCGTCTTCCAGACATTCCGTATACACTTCAAAGGCCAACTCCCGTATTGTAGACTGATGGCGCCGTTGTTCGTCTCGAGCAACAATTTGTTAACAAAATGCCGACCGGTGTAGAAATTGGAACGCGACGTATTTTGTTTTCTCGAACAATCCACATCATACAGAAATGCCGACCAGGGGTAGACATTTTGACGCGACGTATCTTGTTTCTCAGTTAGAAATGCCGATCGTATGTAGACAGTTTTAACGACGTATGTTTCTCAGTCTGTACAGCATCAAAGGGTTGGTTGTTTTTTCAGACTAATGTCGGGTCTTGTTGCCATCGATCGAAGTTAGCAAGTTTATTTTTCGTGACAATGGTATTCTTTGCATTTTCCTCAGAAACCACATTTCCATAGCCAGATGTTTTTCAGCTTGTCTGCTCGTTGTCCACACCTCCATACAAAAATAAAGATTCAATGTAGCACGCCAACACTCCGTTTCTCGTTGCAAATGACATCATTGTATTGGTCAGTATGTTTTCTTGAAACATTCCGCATCCCTGCCTCACAACTTTCTTAATAGGTATTGACCTACTTCATTATCAATCCTTATGGCAGCTTGTTGTTTTCAAAATATGTTTTTTTACAATTCTAAAGTCTTTCCCATCAATATGTAGAACTGCAAGCATCTCCATCATGTTGACATGTCTTACTTTATCAAAAGACTTTGTGTAGTTAATAAAGCAAAGATGTAGGTTTTTGATTATATATATATATATATATATATATATATATATATATATATATATATATATATATATATATATATATATATATATATATATATATATATATATATATATATAGCCGAGGGAGAAAAGAAGCACAAGGGAAAGACTGGTGATTCCTTTGCTACGGTGCTAAGAGGTAGAGAGTAACTCTGACTTCGTTAAGACCAAAGAAGAGAAGTAGTAAAAGAGAGAGAACCTCACACCGCACTCAACTGACAAAAAAAGATATAGTAATTAGATAAGAAGGCACGAGATCTTGGACAGATCCAAAAACTATTTTATAGATGATCACCCAGGAAACACCATGTTAGAGCCCAAGCAGTGGATTAAGGTGTTATATTGTGGTAGAAATAGTGGTTGTAAAAACTAAAAGAGACTAAACAAACTATTCAAAAACAGTACAAAAATAGCTCTATATTTATCAACTGCTACAAATTTTGGTGACAATTTGTGTTCAAACACATTGAATAAAACATTCAATAACGGATGTTCAATTACAGATACAACAGACAACTGCATATATCAAACATGAACCAAGCGTGGCCCCTATTCAGTCACCAGCACTTATGACAACAGGGTACACCAAGTACCACAATACAGGTGCTCCAAACAGTAGCTGAGCAGAATGACACAACAAAGGACTTTGACAAAGACAACAATAAGACACTTCAAAAACATAAGTTACACCGCATAAATCTTAAGAAGCGACAACAACAACAGCGTTGTGACACAATTTACTATCCCACCATGTACCCAGACATGCTGACACTAACTAGTCAGCCGCTCGGTTTCGCAACGACATTAGTTGACCACAGATCAACTCAGGGAATTTTTCCCACATCACAATACTTAAAACAAAGCAGGACAGCACGTTTCTTTTCACATACCATCCCGGGCAACAGCAGACAAAGAATTCACAAGCTGCTTTTTTACCAGTGGTGTTCCCGGCGCTGTCCATATTTTTTGTATTAAATAGGCCAAACCAAGACGCGTTGATTTGGCGCTACCACATATATATAGAACGCTAAATTAATGTTCTCAGAATATACACAAGATTTATTGTATCCTTGCCTTCTACAAACCCACATTGTTCTATCCTATTTTGGGTCGTATTTTCTTTCTAACTCTTAGCATGATTATTCTTAGTAAAATATTCGTGATGTGGCTCATTTTACTAATTGACCGATGTTGCTCACATTCCACGGTCTCTGATTTCTTCGGGATTGCAATAGATGTAAAATTACATAATTCAGGAGGTATATCTCCAGTAACATATATTGTTTTCAGCAGTCTGGTGACTTGGTATATTCCATATTCTTCTAAGTCATTGATAATTTCTGTTGTGATCATGTCTGGACCCGGTGTCTTGCTAGATTTCATATGATTAAGAGCACTTTGAACTTCTATCTTCAAAATTGATGGTCCTTCATTATTATTCCGACTATCATACTGTTCTTCTCGTGTATCATCACAAAGGGTTTTCACATAATCTGACCATAGATGTAAAATCCGATCTGTTTCTATTATGGTATTTTATATAAAACAGAAGAACTGAAAGATCATCACGGCCTCTAGAGAATGTTTCTGCAGTGAGTGCCCAGAGGATCTGGCCGTTACTCAGGACTCCTAGTAAAGAACATACGGACACATACTCAGACTGATACTTGTACCATTACTGTTGGCGATCTTCGCTGGTTGTTAAAGTTACAGACGGAGCACGTATGGGAATGTACCGAGTGCTGTTATGTCATTTCTTGACTCAACACAACACAACACAACCTATTGTTTGCATGCTTAGTTATATCTTTATTATCTAACTTTATGTCATTAGAAATGTTTGTGTTGTAAACGTGTAAATGACGAAGGTCAGCAAGATCCAAGCGTCGGATTGGTTGTGTTGAGGTTTAGTTTATTTTTAATTTATGTATTTAGCATTGTTATAATTTAAATATTGAGCACAACCCACCACTGGCAACGCTGATCGTATTCTGGTATGATCCTAAGGCCTTTCCACGTCAATGTGGAAGCACTATACTCGAGTTTCGCTCTCGTTTGAGCTCGTCAGTAGTGCATATCCTTGACGGACCCGGAAACAAACCCCGGATTACTGGCGTGTGAAGCGGGTGGTTAACCACGCGGCACACGCTGGACATAGCCAAATAATCATAACAGAATATTACAACTTCACCCACCGTAGGCTGTAGCTCAAGATTTGCCCAATCGCCGCGACTGACCTCCGTCAATCGGTGTGGACCCGAGCGGTCAGGTCTTCTCACTGGCAAGGGACACCAGGCCGCCTAAATTCTAGCAAGCAATAATCAAATTGATTTATTTGGTTGTTTCGGGATTTGACATTTAATTATTGAGCACAACCCACCACTGGCAACGTTGATCGTATTCTGGTATGAACCTAAGGCCTATCCACGTCAATGTGGAAGCAATATACTCGAGTTTCGCCAAATTATCATAACAGAATATTACAACATCACCCACCGTTGTGACACAATTTAAATTATATCACAAGGTTTGAGTTTGCATTTATTCATTCTGACGCCTAAAGGTGAAAAACGACGACGACTAAGACGTCGACGGCGACGCGACGACGATGACAAGAAGAAGAAGAAGAAGAAGAAGAAGAAGAAGAAGAAGAAGAAGAAGAAGAAGAAGAAGAAGAAGAAGAAGAAGAAGAAGAAGAAGAAGAAGAAGAAGAAGAAGAAGAAGAAGAAGAAGAAGAAGAAGAAGAAGAAGAAGAAGAAAAGAAGTAGATCACGGTCCATGGTGTTCTGGATCAACTCTGCAGATTATATGCATCCATGACACCACCTCAGTTTATTCAGCATCGTTTCTTTTGAACTACCTCTGCTTCGTTCCCAACTGAGCTTTCCATTTGTGAAAACGTTCTTCAATGCCCCTCTTCTACTCACATGACCACAGAATGCTTTGTGTATTTTTCTTGTAATACATGACATTCTCTTGGTGGTATCTGGCTCAGCTCGAAGCGGTGGACGACACCAGTTCTGACAATGCTTTGTTGAATCGCTGCAAATAACTTTATGGCCTCGCCGCTTTTCACCTGATATTCTTGCAGTTTGGCCAGGGTTGCAGATTTACATTCATCGTTTGATTCGATTGATCGATCTGCCTCTTTGATGTTTGATTCGTGTGATCGATCCGCCTCTTTGATGAGGGCACTGCAATTAAGACATAATTATGTCACAATTAACTGTCATGTCATGTCAGCGTGTTTAAACCGAAGACCGAAAAACGTTGTGAACATGGGTGTCCACAATAAATGCAGCTTATATACGTTCATATAATTATTCTTGGGATATTGATGTAATTGATTCCCCTTGGCTCCTGAATATGAATGTGAAATGTATCTCTGTCACTTCTGTGTTATCATTGAGTTACTGTCAGACTATTAGTAATCTCATTATTTCCTATACAGTACAACATGAGTGAAGACGACCTCTACAACAATCTAGTTATCGTTAAAGAGCTAAATCGCCTAGAAAATCTTGCCTTATTAAAGACACCTGTGGATCCGAAGACGTAAGCATGATGCTGATATTATATTATTATACACTATCATACTATCTTTTAAATATATTCTTCTTCTTCTTCTTCTTCTTCTTCTTCTTCTTCTTCTTCTTCTTCTTCTTCTTCTTCTTCTTCTTCTTCTTCTTCTTCTTCTTCTTCTTCTTCTTCTTCTTCTTCTTCTTCTTCTTCTTCTTCTTCTTCTTCTTCTTCTTCTTCTTCTTCTTCGTTCCGCTGAACGGGCTGTAAATGCCCATACACATCTCTGCGTCTTTACAACAGATCTATCTGTATAGATGAGCACTTGGGGGTTGTCTTCGCGTTCATTGATGAGCGCGTTGACCTCTGCATTGACAGTGACATTCTGTTCTCTGCACCGTCTGTCAAGTGTGATAATGCAGGAGAAGGTGCACTTAAAAGCTGGAGGCACAGGCACCTATTCCTTGACGGGTTGATACTGGTAGGACTGCAGACCTGTCTGACCTTCGGCCGACCCATCCACGATTTGCCCCTCTTTAGCCCGTTGCCCTTTTCTCTGAATATATCTTCATGCAGAGGGGCTGCTCATCCGTACTTATTTTCAAGTATGCACTAGCTCTCCAGATTTTGATCCTGTGGTTCATTGTCGGGAAGTCAAGGAGTGCCATGAGTCGGGTTACATAAGACCTGAGTAACAGCAACATAGATAGATGAGACAATAAGAGTGATAAATAATCACAGAGAGCTATAATGGAAAAGACACCGGTAACGGGCTAAAGATAGTAGCCAATCGAGCGGCAGGACGGAGGGCACGTGATGTGGTTGTGGCGCACAGAAGAGAAGGCAGTCTGCCGGGAACCACAGCCAGGTTCGTAGAAATCGACAAGACCAGCGGTATAATATGAAGATGTGGACAGAACTACAAAAATTAGATTTTTAAGAGCATGCATCTTTCCCATTGCAACATATGCCTGTGAGACATGGACACTTACTAAACAAGCTGAACAGCGCATAAACGGATTTGAATATAAGTGTTATAGACGAGTTCTAAAAATATCTTGGGTAAAGAAAAAAACAAATGCATCCATACTTCAAGAGTTGAATATTGAAGAAGGTTGGCTATTAATGACGATAAAACAAAGAAAATTGAAATATTTTGGTCACTTGAAACGTCACGAAAGTTTGGAGAGAACAATAATGGAAGGGTATATGCCTGGGAAGAGAGGAAGAGGAAGGCCAAAGAGAAGATGGGTGCAGGATGTGGCGGATGATCTCCAGATGAGTATATCAGACGCGGGACATCTTGCTTATGATCGAGAGGTTTTCCCGAGGGTTGTTATGGGAGCGAGGTTCTGCAAAGGACATGATACTGAATGAATGAATGAATGAATGAATGGACAGTGATTCAAAGGTGAATATGAAACCTACGAGTCAAACGAATTGGACAGCGTTACAGAGTTGTAGAGTCCGTTTTACAGCAAGAGCGATGGCCAGTACACTCCAGGCCGGTAAACACGCTACAGTAAAGGGCGCGAGGTAAGTTGTGCAACCCACCTGAGGGGCTTAGGGCCTGATAACGACGCAGGACAATAGTTGTAAGTAGGTCAATTGTTAGAAGTTAGAATTGACTATATAACGTTGTGGTGAAGTGAATAAAGAGATTTGTGCGGCATGTTCTGCCCAGGGAAAGCCGTTGTGATTCAGTGTATTCGAGTATGTGTTTAAGGTAGTTTGCCAGTGGAGCTAAAGCATACCCAGACCAGCACATTGGCAAGGAGGTATCTCGTCGCTACACAGCTGGTGTCTCTCGTGCAGCCCAAAATGATGCGCATGGCCTCGTTTTGTACCTTTTCAAGTCTTCCATTCTGTGTAGGGCTGACAGTATGGATGGGTAGGGCATACTCGATGGGTGAAAGCACCAGTCCTTGGAACAGTAGTATTAGCAGTCTTTGCTCGATATTGGTTGTCGCCATGATGCTCATTGCTGACAAACCTTTTCGAGCTTTTGTTATGTCAACATCGACATGATCTCTGAAAGACAGGCTACGATCAAGCCTCACGCCAAGATATATCATCGACAGGGTTCTACTCAAAATGCTCCCATCCATTCTCACTGCCGGCAGGTCTGTGTTCACAATATGGTTGTTTAGGTAGAACCATGTAACCGATACCTTTGCAGGGTTCACAATGGCACTAGCATCCACACACCATGAGGAAATACGATCTAGTTCGCCCTTCATATCATTGGCAACCGCCTGTCTATCTCGACCCTGTCGATACACGAGAATTTCATCAGCAAATGACAGAGTCGTACCTCTCCCGTCCAACTGTTGTTCAGTGATCGGCACCGTATACACGTTGAATAGTACTGGTGACAGTGGTGAACCCTGCGGCAATCCTGGATATATCGCTGTCGGCTCAGAAGACCAACTCCCACATCTTAGCACCACATTCCTTTGGAGCAGGCTTGCAGCTATCCATCGTACAAGGTGAGGGGACACTTTCAGTCTGAGGAGGGCTTGCATCAAAGTGCTCGAAGGATACATTATTGTATGCGTCCTCTAAGTCTATGGTGGCCGCACGTCTCTTCTCTGACCTGAAATCCTTCGTAAACATCTTGAGCAAAGACTGCCGCATTCAGCCATGACTCTTTGTTATGTCTGTATCCTCCAAGTGTTGGCGGGAAGCAGCCGAGTTGTTCCAAGTCACAAGAAAGTCTGTGTGCTACAATTTTCTCCAGTAGCTTGCCAGCAGTATTCTGCACCGTAATGATTCTGTAGCCGCTTATCTTGGAATGGTCTTTGTTCGGTTTTGGCAGTGGCAGCAAGTAGCTGTGTAGCCATTCCTCTTTGATCTGACCCTTCTGGATACTGGTGTTATTTCTTTGGCCAGTTCTTCCATGTCATCATCTGACGTCACCAGTAGGTCACGATATCGGATGCCGTCTGGGCCTGGGGCGGTGTTAGGTGATTTCTTGAGCATCGCATGTATTGTCTCAGCTGTGATTATGTATTCTTCGTCTGCCCCGACCCCCTCGCACAACTGAGAGAGTGTCGTTGTGGTCCTCTGGCGGGCTCGTCTTTCTGGTCAGTCTGCTCTATGTAGCGTTCAAGAAGGGCCTTACCTTTATCCGCATCAGACATTTTCCATGTGAGGTGTGTGCCTTGAAAGTCTGGAATACCCCTACGTTGTGCAGCACCGTTCATGCTCTTATGGAGGCGCCAGAATGTCGTAAGAGATCGCTGGGAGCACAACTTCATGCAGAACTTGCCCCATTTCTCGGCCTTGGCCTGTTTGGAGCAGGATTTGAATAAAGTCATCGTCCTATGGACCTTAGTCTTCAGGTCCGCCAACTCAGCCTGTGGCATGTTACCCTTTCTGGTTATTTGCCAGTCTTTGACAGCCTGCCTCTTTCCCAGCCATGCCTTCTCGACCTCTCCTTTCCACCATGGTGGTTGCAACCATCTTTCTTGTCTCCTGCGGGAGGAACTTACATAAAAGATCATCTGCGACGAGACCAAGAGGACGTCCAAAAAGAAAATTGATTGACGACATCAAAGATATTGTACAATCACACAGAATGACACTACCAAGTGCCGCCCATAGGGCACTGGAGCGCAAATTATTCCTCCTCACGACGCTTGACGGCAGAAGTGGAAGATGATGATAATGATGATGATGACGACACATCTAACAAACTTATGTTGAAGCTTATACAACAACAGTGCATGCATGGAAGAACAAATAGAGAACACTCAGAACTCTTCACCATAATATCCGGAGTACGACAAGGCTGTGTTATGTACCCACATTTAGTTATAACCTATATAGACAGCAGTGGGAAAGAAATCAGCCAAACACTGCATGACGAACAGAACACAGAAGAAGAATCAACGGGAAATCACATCATTAAATAACTCCAATTTGCACACCATCAAGCACTAATAGCAAAACTATAACAGAATTACAAGACCACATGAATAGTTTAAACGAAGTGTGATAGGAACATAACATGAAAATTAGCATCAGTAAAACAAAGAACCGGCTCCGTGGCGAAATTGTTACGCACAGTTAGTTAGTTAGTTAGTTAGTTAGTTAGTTAGTTAGTTAGTTAGTCAACATATCATCCTCATGGCACATCGAACCATTCAGTCCATAAGTGCTCGGATCCCCTCCTCAGCAAATTCCGCAGCGTGTAGCGGCTAACGAAACCAATTCTGTGTTGGTTTATCAATCTTCTTTGGCTTCCTGCGTAATTTTTACGCACGCAGTTCGTAATCCCGCATACTGCGTGTCACGGAAAAACTGCAGTTTAGTGATTCCTTGATAACTTACATATCAAAATACAATGAAGGAGAAGGGTTAACAATCGAGTCGTTCAATCTGAGAGAAGGATAAATGGAAGGTGAGTGACCGAATATAAAATAGGATACCGTGTAAGGAGTCATTGACCAGCTCTGTCAACGGGGAAACGAACGGACAGAACGCCGGGGGAAACTTCGACACCGGACAAACACCGGGAGACGGTGATCAAAGAATAGATCTCTTTGAAGTGCGACGAGCGATGAACGAGGGAACTCAGGGGAACAGCGTAACAACGGATGAAACGAGCAAATAGTCACTACGTGATTTTAACGCCTTTTGATGGGCACGATACGTCAAGAGACGAGTGTTGAGGTATGAACATCACACACTAACGGAGGATGGGCCATTCGTTATAAATAGTAGAAAGTGAGGTTTCTTGATTAAGTGTGTGTTCCAAACTGGACAGAGATATCTATTACTCCCAAGGGTGGAAAAGAAATTATAGTCCCGTATTGTTTTAGGCAATGGGATATTAGTGCCGATGTGCTTAATTATTAATTTCGATTCCGGGAGGATAAGTGAATATATAAGGTATTATAACCTTAGCGTAATAGTTTAGCATAGGAAATAGATGTGTGTGCATATCGTTTACCATTGCTTTCTACTAAGTGTATAGTTTAGACTTTGGTGAATTCATATGTCTTATGTTGGTGTTTACTTCGGAAGCCTTGTCATTACGGCTGGAGAAGGACACTTGCATAAGTAGTATTAAGTGGCAGACGCCTATCACTTGATATGTTATACTTCTCACAGGTTCCAACTCCCATCCGGATATATCAGAGAAGATAGACACATACTTCTTGTGTACAGGAAAAGCTTTGTTGATAAACTCAAGGCATTTCATTTGTGAGGAGAGCAAATACCTCAATAAACCAAGGAACAACCTAGACAAGGTCTAATCTTCTTATATATAAAAGGCAATCTCCGTCTGTATGTCCGTATGTCCTTTATGCGTTCGCGAACGGCCCATCCGATTGAGATGAAATTTTCTACACGTCTTCCTTTCATTCCAGCGCAGCCAACTGTGATATATTTTTAGTGTGAAATCGGCTGCTTACTGAATATTATTTAATTTTCCATTTTTCATTATAATTTATTTACAGCAAGGGGATTTAACTCTGTAAAAGTTATTTCAAGGGGCATAACTTTTAAAAAACCATTGCTGTATAACTTATAGTCATATTGTTGCATCGTTTTCAAAGATTTATAAACTCTGTGTCTATAGTTATATACCGGCATATGAGTTATAATAAATAATGATACAATCTTTAAGGCATTTTCAAAGTTTTCATAAAAATAATGCACAATGCATAACATTGTAACTCATCTTTTTATGCTTAAGAAGTTACTGTAGTCATGCAGGTGATTAGAAAGAGTTTTCTTTAAAAATAATGGATGGTGTGTGGAAGGACATTCTTTTAAGTTACTTTTTTTGTTGTATGAATTTAATGAGACGCTACCCGCCAGGAGCTGGGCAAAGCCACGCCGGGTCAGATAGATAGACAGACCCACCTTTTCGCTGCAGTTGTCTACAGGCATATGCGTTAAAATCCTCCTCCTCCTCTCCCCTCCTCCTCCTCCTACCCTCTTCCCTCCCCCTCCTCCCTCTCCCCTCCTCCTCTTCCCTCTTTCTCCTCCTCGTCCTCCCTCCTCCTCCCTCTTCCTCCTACCTCCTCGCCCTCCTCCCTCCTCCTAATCACTCCTCTTCCGTCCTCCTCCCTTCTCCTCCTCTCTCCTCCCACTCCCTCCTCCTCCCTCCTTCTAATTCTACATCTTTCCCCTCATCCCTCCTCCTCCCTCCTCCCCCTTCTCCTCCTTCCTCCTCCTACCTCCTCCTCCTCCCTCTCCTCCTCCATCCTCCTCCTCCCTTCTCCTCCTCCCTCCTCATCCTCTCTCCTCCTCCCTCCTCCTCCCTCTACCTCACTCCCTCCTCCTCCCTCCACATCCCTCCTCCTCCTCCCTCCTCCCTCCTCCTTCTCCCTATTCCTCCTCCCTCCTCCTCCTCCTAATCACTCTTATTCCTTCCTCCTCCCTTCTCCTCCTCTCTCCTCCTACTCCCTCCTCCTCATACGTCCTCCCCCTCATCCCTCCTCCTCCTACCTCATCCCCCTCCCCCTCCTCCTCTCTCCACCTCCCCCTCCCTCCTCCTCATCCCTCGTCATCCTTCCCTCCTTCTCCTCCCTCATCCTTCTCTCTCTTCCTCCTCCCTCCGCCTCCTCCCTCCACCTCCTCCCATCCGCCTCCTCCATCCTCCTCCTCCCTCCTCATCTCCCTCCTCCTCCTCCCCCTGCGTTCTTCTCCTCCCTCCTTCTCCCTCCTCCTCCTTCTCCCTCCTCCCCTCCCTCTTCCTCTCCTACCCTCCTCCTCCTCCTCGCTCCTCCTGCATCCTCCTCCTGCCTCCTCATCCTTCCTCCTCCTTCCTCCTCCCTCCCCCTCCCTTCTCCTACCTCCTCCCCCTCTCTCCTCCTCCTAATCCCTCCTCCTCCCTCCTATTCCTCCCTACTCCTCCTCCTCCTCCTCCTTCCTCCTCCTTCCTCCTCCTTCCTCCTCCTCCCTTCTCCTACCTCCTCCTCCTCCTCCTAATCCCTCCTCCTCCCTCCTATTCCTCTCTACTCCTCCTCCTTCCTCCTCTTCCCTCCTCCTCCTCTCTTCGCCTATCTCTTCCTCCCTCCTACTCCTCCCTCCTCCACCTCCCTCTTCCTCCTTCCAGCTCCTACTCCTCCTTTTCCTTCTTCTGCTGATGCTGCTGCCGCCGCTCCATTTACCCAAGTTAATTGTTGGGGAAGATGTAAAGATCTTTCAAGTGCTCTTTCTAATGCTTTTTGTAAGTTGGTCTTCGTTTATCTAAGGTTGTTCTAACTGCAACCAATAAATGATTAGACAGACAGGCAGACAGACAGACAGACAGAGAGGGAGGGACGGACAGACAGACAGACAGACAGACAGACCAGACAGACAGACAGACAGACAGACAGACAGACAGACAGACCAACAGACAGACAGACAGTCGGTAACGGGAACTTATATGACTACTTATATGAATTAAATTAGATGCTCGCCATCAGGGGCTGGGCGAAGCCGGGCCGGATCAGACAGACAGACAGCCAGACAGATATATAGACAGACAGACAGACAGATAGATAGTCGGGAACGGGAACGGGAGCTTATATGACTACTTATATGAATTAAATGAGATGCTCCACACCAGGAGTTGGGCGATGCTGGGCCGGGTCAGACAGACAGACAGACAGACAGACAGACAGACAGAAAGACAGACAGACAGACAGACAGACAGACAGTTGGTAACGGGAACGAGAAGTTATATGACTACTTATATGAATTAAATGAGATGCTCCCCACCAGGGACTGGGCGAAGCCGGGCCGGGTCAGCCAGTCTTATATATAAAAGGCGATCTCCGTCTGTCTGTATGTCCGTATGTCCTTTATGCGCTCGCGAACGGCCCATCCGATTGAGATGAAATTTTCTACACGTCTTCCTTTCATTCCAGCGCAGCCCAATGTCATATTTTGTTAGTGTGAAATCGGCTGCTTACCCAATATTATTTAATTTTCCATTTTTCATTATAATTTCATATATCTCAGGGGACCTAACTCTGTAAAAGTTATTTCAAGGGGAATAACTTTTCTGTATACCTTATAGTCATATTGTGGCATCGTTTTCAAAGATTTATAAACTCTTTGTCCATAGTTATGTACCGGCATATGAGTTATAATAAATAATGATACAATCTTTAAGGCATTTTCAAAGTTTTCATAAAAATAATGCATAATGCATAACATTGTAACTCATCTTTTTATGCTTAAAGAATAAATAAATAATAGTTACCTTATCTCTATCAAGTTTGAAGATTTTATATTTCTTTACACTGTCGCCAACTTCGCCCAGTCCTTGGTGGGGAGCATCTCATTTAATTCATATAAGTAGTCAACTCCTCCCTCCACCTCCCTCTTCCTCCTCCCAGCTCCTACTCCTCCTTTTTCTTCTTCTTCTGCTGCTGCTGCCGCTGCTCCATTTACCCAAGTTAATTGTTGGGGAAGATGTAAAGATCTTTCAAGTGCTCTTTCTAATGCTTTTTGTAAGTTGGTCTTCGTTCATCTAAGGTTGTTCTAACTGCAACCAATAAATGATTAGACAGACAGACAGACAGACAGACAGACAGACAGACAGACAGACAGTCGGGAACGGGAACTTATATTACTACGTATATGAATTAAATGAGATGTTCCCCACCAGGGACTGGGTGAAGCCGGGCCGGGTCAGACAGACAGACAGACAGACAGACAGATAGTGGGGAACGGGAGCTTATATGACTACTTATATGAATTAAATGAGATGCTCCCTACCAGGGACTGGGTGAAGCCGGGGCGGGTCAGCCAGACAGACAGACAAACAAGCAGACAGACAGACATACTGATAGATAGATAGATCCCCTCCAGGCACTGGGCGAAGCCGGGCCGGGTCAGCTAGTACGAAATAAACATACCTTTAAAGGAACTTTGAAGAAGAAGAAAAGAATATTTAGATAACCAAAGTAATAATGGAAACAGAAAGATAAGTTTGCAGAAAGCAAAGGAAAATAAAACTACATACATCTTGTACGCATAGTTAAGAAACAATAGACAAGTCAAAACATTGCTTCTCATTAGAGACCATATGCAGAACTGTGGTGATGTAGTTGTTTTCGGTATGGATAATTAATTTCATGAAACAAACTCGGGCGAAGTCATAGACTTACTGGAATATTATTACGTTACGATGATCCAGTAGTGAACAGTTAGGTTTCGTTCAATAACGGATTTACCATCAGACTCAAGCATACGGAACATCCAGGGTGAGATCTGTCTTGTTTTATGTGATGTCCGGTGCTTTGGCAGAATTATTGGGCGAGATGTGATACCGCTGCTAGACATTACGAGTTCATTCTTGCACCAACAATAGAATACACTATCAACTACGCTTACACAGCCCATACATACACCAGACATAGTTTTTATTAATAAATATTTTATTAATCGTTGAAAGGAACTGTTGTCGGAGTATGTGTTGAGGGAATAATAGAGAGAGAGAGAGAAAGGAATAGATATATGGAAGGGAAGACAGAAGGGAGGAGTGTTGACAGAAGTCAGTCAATAATCCCAAAAGATAATAAGCTTGAAGATGTGCTTGTTGATTCCACTTTCCTCCCGGGAAAATAAGCGACACTGCGTTCAAAACACAGCTGCGGGAGATTTGGCAGCAGACCGCCTTGCGTTGTTATTTTTTGTGAAATGGTATGGGTGCCGGTCGTTCAGAAAGCAATGGCAAACTACTGAACGTTAACTTGCCAAGAGATCACAAACAGCAAAACAAAACAAAATCATTCCGGGGTTGACAGCGACGTACTTGTACGTCATCCTCAATCGCGTTTATAACTCTATTTACATCAGCTGGTCAATGACCACACCATTGCTAAACCAGTACCCTCTGGTCATCAACTGTCGGTATTGGCGTTCCGGGGTTGACTGATTACCCTTGTTCTCTCGCGTTGACTCCACAACTCCTTTAACCGAGCCCTATGGGATAAAACCTGGTGCAATGAAGTCGACCCTGCCGACTTTAAGCGACTCCCAACCACTCAGGATTCACAATGTTCTAGTGAAGCATGCCACTCAAACTATTTCATGCAAACCCATACCCACTAATCATACCAACCCATACCCACTAATCATACCAACCCATATCCACTATTCATACCAACCCTTACCCACTAATCATACCAACCCATACCCACTAATCAAAAAAACCCATATCCACTATTCATACCAACCCATACCCACTATTCATACCAACCCATACCCACTATTCATACCAACCCATACCCACTATTCATACCAACCCATACCCACTATTCATATCTCCCCATTATCTCAGTCATTCCCTTCCGGCCCAGCATAAACTGGGCCACGACAGTCAGGATTCCCCAACAATTGTTGTTGTTGTTTGTCCATCAAGAATGATGATGACCATTCATTTCATCCAGTGGGGTTGAAGGTGTGGAGCCATGGGTTCTAAGATGGCTGATAAGGCCTATTTTGGCTCGAAATGTTCTTTGACAATGTGGACAAAGAATGCTTGACGTCTCTGGAGGAGGATTTCCTGCAGTGGTTTTTCTGTCCTGCCTTTTCTTCACAGCTCTTGCAGTCCTGGTTGCCTCACATATGACTGCACCCTTGCGCAATGATGCACGCCACGAATTTCGGTCTCTGGCTGCAGCCTCCCAGGTGTCATGATGAATTCCAAAAGCATTCAGTGAAATTTTCAGAGTGTCTTTAAAACGTTTCCTCTGGCCACCTTGGGAGCGTTTACCACAACGCAGTTCGCTGTAAAAAATTCGTTTAGGGAGCCTGTGATCTGGCATGCGAGTCAGGTGACCAGCCCAGCGAATCTGATTCTTCTTCAGTATAGTGTGGATACTGGGCATGGATGCTCTTTCTAGGACTTCAGTGTCTGGAATCTTGTCTTGCCATTTAATCTTCAGTAGCTTCCTTAGGCAGACTGTGTGGAAGTGGTTTAATTTCCTAGCGTGTCGCTGATAAACAGTCCAGGTTTCACAAGCATATAGCAGTGTAGATAATACAACTGCTTTGTAGACTTTTAGCTTTGTTTGCAGGCTTATTCCAGTTCTATCCCATACATTCTTGTACAGTCTGCCAAAGGCTGCACTGGCCTTGGAGATTCTTGCATTCACTTCGTCATCGATTGTGGCAGCTTGTGACAGGGTGCTGCCAAGATAGGTAAATTTGTCCACAACACTTAGTCTATGATCATTCACTTTGATATTCGGCACAGTGTGATTATTCCCTGGAGCTGGCTGGTACATAACTACAGTCTTCTCCAAGTTGATATTGAGCCCAAAGTTGGCACAGGCATGTGAGAAAGCTGAAACATTATGTTGCATGTCCGCCTCTGAGTTGGCGTATAGAGCGCAATCATCAGCAAACAGGAGCTCTCTGACGGTGCCACTGTTAATTTTGGTTGTAGCTTTCAGCCTTCTGAGATTGAATAACTTTCCATCCATACGGTAGTTAATGTCTATTCCAATGTCGTCGTTCTCGAAGGCATTCATCAACATGGCTGAAAACATGAGGCTGAACAGTGTTGGTGCCAGGACACATCCTTGCTTCACTCCATTTGTGACAGGAAAGGGTTCAGACAGCTCACCATTTTCCTGTACTCTTGCCTGCATGCCGTCATGAAATAGCCGCACTATTTGGACAAACTTTCGTGGACAGCCATATTTTGCCATAATCTTCCAGAGTCCTTCTCTGCTGACTGTATCAAAAGCCTTGGTAAGGTCAATGAAAGTGGAGAACATTTCGCAGTTCTGTTCCTGACATTTCTCTTGCAGCTGCCTTGCAGCGAAAATCATGTCAACAGTTCCACGTTCTTTTCTGAAGCCACATTGACTCTCAGGAAGAAGACCTTGATCGAGATGGGCTGTGAGGCGATTGAGAAGAATTCTGGCGAGTATCTTCCCTGCAATTGAAAGCAAGGAGATGCCTCGGTGGTTGTCACAGGATTGGCGGTTTCCTTTACGTTTGTAAAGGTGGACTATTGACGCGTCCTTAAAATCTTGTGGCATGGTCTCATTCATCCAACAATTACTGCGCATGTGTAGTAACCTTCAATAATACATTTGAAACCCTGAATTATGAAATCTTACCCACAGATGGCTTGAAAATCCTCACGAGGTCAACGCACACGCGTCGCGAGACAGGAATCAGATAGGTTTGTAACTTTTTAACTCTTGTTGCCTGCATCTTCTGCTACTGCATGCATATTCCCATGGAGCACAGACATTTATCCTACACACATCAAGTCATTTGTAGATTTTTTTTCAAGATCAATTGAATTGTGCATCTAAAGTTCTCTACAGGATGAGTTAGTCAGTCTCTCTTTAATTATAGTACATGATGTCTATACTATCAATTTCTTTCTTTCTTTTAAAATAAATAGTGTCCACAGAAACAAATTTCATTTCACGTCAACCACAATCAATCAATATTCAAGAAACTCAACGTCAAGGGTCATAGACTAAGACGAGGTTGGTCTTGGATGGCACAGACGGAATTATCTATATGTCAGGTCTGTGATCTAGAGACCACCAATCTTGAAAAAGGTGTGGGTTAAAGTAATGGAAGACATGTCGGACTGGCACAGTGTAATAGTTACACTGGGTCCTGAGTGTACAGATTTGGCTTGTGGGTAGCACAGAGTTTGAGGTGCAACAAATGATCCAGAGTCACATATGTGTGACACATCAAGGTGACATAGTCATCTACACCGATGGATCAATGGTAAGAAACAGACTTAGTGATTGGGGTTTCATTGCGAAGGTTAATGGACGAGTTTTCAAAATGGAGCGTATGGCATATGAGACTACGACCTCCAGCATGAGAATGGATGTGGAAGCAGTAACAGCGGCTTTCCGTTGGTTGGAGAAGACCACTCTAACACACACTGTATTCTTTACGGACTCAAGGAATATGCTTAGTAAGGTGGAGAGAGGATGTTTCTTGTGGAATGGCTCACCTCGCTTCAGTGGTCACAGATTGTAAGAACTGTATGGATTGTTTGCCCTGGCCATGTGTGAGTGCGGAAGGAATGAACAGGCTTATAGGCTGCCAGGGAATGCACCTCTTGATGGTAGATTACCTATGGACAAGGGAGATGTGGTTGTGCGCCTGCTGGATCAGATGGAGAAAGTGGGGGAACAGACTGAGAACCCGTATGTGGAAAGAATGAGATTGCGGTGGATCGGCAGATGTTATGGAAGAATCTCACAACCGAGAGGGAACATCAGCAGAACGTTCAATCAGATAGCGGTGGGAACGATTAGTAGTTTGACTCTTCATTGGTTGTTGAACGAGGGGACCGAGCGCGTATGGGAATGTCCTGAATGCAGTGATGTCGGTTCTTAGCTCAACTTAAGCCATCTCAAGAAACTGAACATGTCACCAACGTTGAATATCTTGACTCAATAATCATCAACAATGGTGATTGTTTGCAACAAGTCAGGTTCCATTGCAATGCAGAGGTTTAACATTGTTAAGAAACTATGGTACAACATCAGTAACATGCTTGCTTGCTTGCTGGCCTGTGTTCGTTGGCTTGAGCTCCAACGCGAAGTCTTGTATATCGGATGAAGGTAGCCTGTTGACCAGCATCAGTGTGATGTCATAGAGGACCTGAGGTCTGCGTGAGTATCCGCTGTCCCATGTCTGGCTTATTGGTGTGCAGACTTGTGGTTCCTCGCCGTACAGGCAGACACTCTCCGACTTCAGAGGAACATCAGTAACATGATTCTGAACAAGCATACTTACCGTGGGAACCGACGGATGCGTGTTGTGGATTGTTTCGCAGTCACAAACGAACATAATCCCGAAAGTTCAACTGTCGCTTTTTCTGATGCTCTCTATTCCTCAAAGAAGCATAATCCCCAGCCATCTCACTCCAAGCTCTCCTTATCTTCAGCAATCTCATGCAGCCCTGTCCAGTTCCTTTCCGTATTGGTCATATCTTTTTTCTACTAGTCTTCTAGATTATATTTTTTGGTGTTTCCATATTCATTTTACTCTGTGATTTCAAATGTAAGGAGGTTCTAGTTATGCATTTCTCAATTGTTTTTATTTTTTTTTATTTTCAGTGTACGGCATATTCAGCGCCAGCGTCTGTTCTTCACATCTTGGTACATTGCAAGTGTTTGTTCTCTCGATGAACTCCACATTAGTGATTGTGTCATAACGTGCTATTCCTTTCATTGTGCACAGCCACCAATTAGTGAATGCTTGTAGTTTATCGGCAATCGATTTCGATGTTCTCCATGTCTCTGATCCACATAGCAGTACTGATATAACGTTCATTCATTCATTCATTCATTCATTCATTCATTCATTCATTTATTCATTCATTCAATAGCATGTCCTTTGCAGAACCTAGCTCCTACAACAACCTTCCGGAAAACCTGTCGATCATAAGCAAGATGTCCCGCGTCCGATACATCCATCTTGAGATCATCCGCCACATCCTGCACCCATGCTCTCTTTGGCCTTTCTTTTCCTCTCTTCCCAGGCATATTGTTTTTTAAAAATTCGCATATCATTTTACAGGACATAGCTGTCAACAGCAGCATCTTTCAGCTGTCTGTTGATCTCTTGGCAAGATTACGCTCAGTAGTTTGCCATTGCTTTTTGAGCGACCGGCTCAGTTATCCCGCAAGTCACCAGCGGGGGTCGAACCGCCTCCAGCTCTCGCCCGCTACGAGACTCTGCTTAATAAACGGGATTACGGAGAAAGTGGTGTAACCCCTCGGCCAGAGAGACCGGCTCCCAGGCATATACCCCTCCATTATTGTTCTCTCCAAACTTTCGTGACGTTTCAAGTGACTAAAATATTTCTATTTTTCTTTATTTTATCGTCTTTAATAGCAAACCTTCTTCAATATTCAGCTCTTCAAGTATGGATGCATTTGTTCTTTTCTTTACCCAAGATATTCTTAGAACTCGCCTATAACATTTATATTTAAAGGCATTTATGCGCTGTTCAGCTTGTTTAGTAAGTGTCCAGCTCTCACTTGCGTATGTTGCAATGAGAAAGATGCATGCTCTTAACAATCTAATTTCTGTAGTTCTGTCTGTCCAACTCCATACTTTATTCAGTTGTTTTAGTCTTTGAAGAGCAATTGATAGTCGTCGTTTAATTTCTTTCATTGTGTCACCGTTTTTGGTCATCGATGAACCAAGATATTCAAAATTTTCCAACATCTCCAATTTTTCCTCATTAACATATATTTCTTTCTCTATAGTATTTTTATCTGTATGCATTATCTTTGTTTTTGCTATGTTAAGATATAAGTTGCATGTTCACTATTCAATTGGGTTGAGGCTATTAGGTTGTCTATACCATTCTGTGTTGTTGATAGCAATACTGTATCATCAGCATACCGAATCTCTGGTATATCAAGACCACCGATATGTAGGGCATCATATCAATCAATCAATCAATCATGTGCCATGCCGGAAAGCGTGGGCGGTCATGACTTGCCATTTCACTCGATCACCAGTGTCGTGGATCAGCTCAGTGTTTCTGTCTCGTCCATGCATCATATAGCTCCCTGTTTATATCATCTCTTACATTTCTCATTATATTTTCGGCGGCGTACAGGTTAAACAAATAGGGGGACAGCACACATCTCTGACGGGCTCCTTGCTTGATGTCAAACTAATCTGATGTCTCGCCATCTATTCTAAACGCTGCTTGTTGGTCTAGATAGAGCATTTTATGAGTTGTATTACATGTGATGGAAAGCCCACATTCCTCATGATTTCCCAAAGCGTTTGATGTTGTACACAGTCAAATGCCCTTGAATAATCCACATAACATGAGAATAGGTTTACATTAAATTCTCTGCACTTGTCTATTATTAAACGCATGTTGAGAATGTGATCCCTTGTTCCTCTTCCTTTGTCTAAATCCAGCTTGAACCACGTTAATTTCTTCTTCCATTTTCTTACGAAGTCTTCCCATTATGATTTTTATTAGAATTTTACTTTCATGGCTGATCAGGGCAACAGTTCTATAGTTGGATATAACGTTACAATTGATTAATCCCCGTGTTGTGCTAAGTTTAATTTTTTGTTTTTGTTTTAATCTTCTCAAATATCGTAATGTTATAAAAGCTCCTCTAACCTTCCGTATTCTTATTCTGATATCTGTATCTGTTCCAATCTCTTTAAACATTTTTAGATGCAGGTTTTTAGAATGTCGTGGAATAAAAAGAAGAAACTTATTGACATTCTACCAGATTTTATTATATAAGAAAAACATAGAACATAAAGAACATCCTGTCTAATTATAGTCCACGTCGTGTAGCGTTGATGACCATGTCTGTCCTCAGACTTCCGTTTCTTTTGTTGTGAATAATGTCGGAAGCCGACGTTTATCCATGCAACGATGTCACACTTCAGCGTTTTCTTTCTTGGTCTCTCACTGCCTCTAGAAAACGGGCATTCTTTAGCGATATTAAAAGACGCAGTTGTTTGAGAAGAGCGGTGATGAAACATATGGCTCCTGGAAGAGAAGGGAAACAGGCAGCACGAAGATGTACACACAGAACCGAAGACACATTGTGCATGCACATGTACGGAGCTGGAGAACTGGTGAAGGACCGAGAGTCGTGTTCTTTTCTACAAACATTGAAACATGAGACCACGCTGCACAGGCAATTGCAGTCTAAAATCAAACACTGACAATAAAAACTTAGACACCAACCAAATTAACACACCGTGACATAGAAAAATTAGACACCAACAATTGTAACACACTTTAACATGCGAGAAAGCCACCACCAAATGTGACAACATCATAAATAAGTCACATTACAATGTAGACTTAGACAGGAATAGTTTCAACACCCACAGAATCTCAGGATAGCTCTGACATTACAGTCATTAGCCACTTCTGCAACATACAAGCAATATCTGACTATCTGTGTGACAAAATCATTACATACCTGAATCAAAATGCATACATGAGTAATACATGTTTACATTTCCCCATTTTCATTCTTTGTGGTTATTAAGTCATCAATTGTTAAATGCATTAATTTACAATCCTCTCCAAATGTACCACTCCTATCACAAAATAACACTTAATGGTGTTTCATCTGACCTATTCTACTGCAACATTCTCAGCCTGTCCTGACTTTCTATGTAGCACAGTACTCACTTATATTATGTCTCCAATTCATTGGAATTATAACATACAGCTCATTACCACTCCAGTGATGAAAGATTAGATAAAAATATTTATTTATTTTAGTGATGCCAGTAATTCTTGTGTGCATTAACTTTTTATTCCGGGTTCTGTGTTGGTTTTCAATATCTCTGCAATTTCCCCCAAGCCATGCTTCCTCTTCCTCTTCCTACCTTTCCTAATTTTCTTGTGAATCTGTTCATATTTGCCATGGTTATTTCTGATATTTCTTCTTATTTCTATGAGTTTTAAGATGTTTTCCGTCATCCATTTCTTACGTCTAATCATCTTAATTTTTGGTATGGTTGTTTTTGCAGCTTGGTTGACTGATTTCTTTAATATTTCCCATTGGTCGCTGACGTCTTGACATAATATTTCAATATCGGACAATGAATACAATATGTTATGTACCTCAACGTTGAATTTATCTTATATCTCCTCACTCTTCGATGCACATACATCAAATTGTGTGTTTCTTGGTGTATATTTGACCTTTTTTAATTGTATATGTATATTGCTTATGATTAATCTATGGTCGCTGTAGCAATCTGCGCTTGATATAGTTTTTTAGCGACTGACTTTTAAGGCATTTGGAAATGTTCTGATGATGAAAATGTAAAGCGTTACCTCTTGCTCTGTTTTCTCTCCATCAGGGTAGAATATGCTATATCCATCGGATGCAGATTCCTTTCCATCTGGTCTCAAATATACCTAACATGTTAATATTTAGTCTTCTCATTTCTTTCTTAATATTATCAAATTTTCGAAAATTTCCCCCACTCATACTTTTGACATTCCGAATTCCCACTTTCACTGTTGGTAATCTTTTGCACTCAGCCGCTTGCTGACGGTATGGAGTCACTGGTGCACATGACTACCCCTACCGGGCGAGGCTCATATGGAGCATCTGTTTACGCGGTTTCTCTGAGTTTCTATGAAATGTCAAAACATGACTTTCATGGCATTTGTAAAGAAGGCAGTTTGTCATTGATTTCCTTCTTAGCAGTGACCATACTGGTAGATAACCATAGCCATTGTCTACCCCCCCCCCCCCACCGAAAGAACAAGAAAAGAAATTGTGAAACAGGAGACCATAACATACAACTATCTGCCGGCTGCTCTTCAAATTCATCCATCACCTGCACCCATGCACATCAACACCTTCAATATAACACAACACAGCTTAACATATCTGATGTTATTATTACACACTACTGTTACACAATGTTGCCTAAATCCAATGCCATGAAGGATGAACTGTATGTTACGTAGAGGACTTCTGTGGTGACATTCTGGCGGTGGCATTGTGCAAAGTGTGCTTGAGCGGGCCGGTGTTTGTCAAGACTCCTGCCTTTTCCAATTTTCACATGGGGCAGTGGGAAATGTGATATTATGTGATATTTACTGGCACGGGAACGGAGCATAATGCAGACGACCATTTGCTGTGATGTTGGAACCGCGACCAACTAACTAACTAACTAACTAACTAACTAACTAACTAACTAACTAACTAACCAGTTATAAATCTCCCTTTATTACGCCTCATATAGTACCACACTTTCCTTGATATGGTAAGCGTCTTGCTTGAATTCAGGAGAAACCTCAGTAACAGTGGGTACCATCCATCTATCATCCATAATGTGCCATGCCGATAAGCGTGGGCGGTCATGTTTTGCTATCTCACTCGATCACCAGAGTCGTGGATCAGTTCCGTGTTTCTGACTCGACCATGCCACGAGGCCAAGCCATCCAGGTATTTACTTCTAGGTGTTCCTCTTGGTCTGTTCCCTTCGATCTTGCCAGTTGTCACCAAGTTCTCCAATTCATTTTTTAAAAATCCGATCCCAAAT
>JACEFZ010000523.1:0-44196 GCA_014155875.1 Cepaea nemoralis | reverse complement strand
TAATGTAAAATTTGTTTTATAAGGAGCATAATTGGCTAAGGAAGGAGCAACAGAAGAGCAACCTGATGTACCCGTTACATACCACCAAAAGAAAAGAATGATCAAATTAATCAGAAAGCCACCAAAACCTGCTCAAGACGACTATCACTCACCTTATGGACAGGCCAACAGGCTAGAACAAATAATTATTCTGCGCCTCAAAACAGGATACAATAGATTATATATATATATATATATATATATATATATATATATATATATATATATATATATATATATATATATATATATATATATATATATATATATATATATATATCTATCACATATTCAAAGACTGCCCAAAGTATGACATATATAGGCAAACCTTCTGGCCTGCAGACTCAACAGTGGAAGATAAACTCTATGCAACACTGTGTGAACTAAATAGATACTAGAGGACGCACTAGACAACATAACATTTGATTATGTGGTTGTTTCGGGATTTGAAATTTAAATATTGAGCACAACCCACTACTGGCAACGCCGATCGCATTCTGGTATGAACCTAAGGCCTATCCACGTCAATATGGAAGCACTATACTCGAGTTTCGCCCTCATTTGAGCTCGTCAGTAGTGCATATCCCTGACCGGATCCGGAAACAGTCCCGGATCACGCGTGTGAAGCGGGTGTGTAACCACGCGGCACACACTGGACACACCGAATTATCACAACAGAACATCACAACACTACCCATCGTAGGCTATGCTCAAGATTGCCCAATCGCCGCGACAACATAACATTTGAAAGCAATAGTTACCGACCGGGATCGAACCTGTCGCCTCCAAATGACGACGGCGCCTGGCTGCAGGAACAAGTGTACGACCAACTAGACACTCCAAAAACGCACTTGGTCGTGCGTCGAAGTACACGTGTTCCTGCAGCCAGGCGCCGTCCTCATTTGGAGGCGACAGGTTCGATCCCGGTCGGTAACTATAGCTTTCAAATTTTATATTGTCTAGTGCGTCTTCTAGTATCTATTTCCTTCTTCTCCTTCTGTGAGCGCCAAATAATACTATGTATGTTTATTTGTGTAATTGTCTTAGTGGCCTCAACGGTTCTCCCCATTGATTTCTTGTGTTTATGTGTGGACTAAACACGACAGTGAACTTCAGACAAGAGACATCATTAAATTTATAGACAAATTTCAAGCGAACGAAAGAAGAAGATAAAGAAGAAGTATTGGTATTATTTGAGTTCAGTAATCAGCTTTTTAAAAGCGGATTTCACGCAGTCAGTTTCAGGGTTTCCTTCCTGTAAACTTGTTCAGTTTAGCCTGCGTCTACTTCTGGCATTGTCTCCGTATTTCCCGATGTTTCTTCGCTCGCCTTCTTATTCTTCGTTGTTGCCCCATTGGTAGTAACGTTGCCCTGTTTCCTTTATATCTCCTCCCCCCTCACCCCACCAGCCAGTTTTCTTGTGCCCATGGGTTTCTCCTCCTGTCTTTCTATTCCCACTACTTCCCATTGTTAGGAAAGTTGCCATGTTCCCTCTATTTCTCCCCTGTCTACAAATGTCCCGCCGTTTCATTCTATCTTTCTATTTCCCACTGTTTCTCTTTGTTAGTAACTTTCCATGTTTTCTATATTTGTTCCCTGTCTACTTATGTCCCTGTCACTTTTGCATATTCTATCTTCATATTTCCCACTGTTTCTACCGTTTTACTTGCTATTGTTTCCCATTATTAATTAACATACTCTTCTGTCTCATCTGTTTATGCTTCTACCTTCCTCCCCCACCCTTTTCTTTTTAAAATGCTCATTTTCCCATTGTCTCCCATTGTTAATAAACTTCTCCTCTGTTTCTCCCCTATTTTCGTAAACTGATTAGAGACATTAGACGTAGACAGTCACAATTTTTTTGGGTATGTTATGAGAAGAAATGAATTGGAGAACTTGGTGACAACTGGCAAGATCGAAATGGAGAGACCAAGGTGAAGACCGAGAAGTAAATACCTGGATGACTTGGCCACGTGGCATGGTCGAGTCAAGAACACGGAGCTGATCCACGACTCTGGTGATCGAGTGAGATGGCAAAACATGACCGCCCACGCTTATCGTCATGGCACATGATGGTTGGATGGATGGAATAACTTTCCTGCTGCGGGTCGTTAATGTGATAACGCCATGACATTTATAGGCCTGAGAGCTAGGGGGTGTGGATGGCCAATGTTTCGCTGACCTTGGCAAGCGACGAGCTCTAGCATCTTCTGTCTGTTGCAAGTCTTCTTCTTACAAAGTTGTATTGTAAGTGAACTCGACCCTCTGTCTTCTGTGCTACTACATGTCACCTATTTGATGTATTGATGTCTGCGACCCAATGTCTTCTGTGCTACTACATGTCACCTATTTGATGTATTGATGTATGCGACCCAATGTCTTCTGTGCTACTACATGTCACCTATTTGATGTATTGATGTCTGCGACCCAATGTCTTCTGTGCTACTACATGTCAACTATTTGACGTTTTGGTGTTACCTTTCCTCTGGAGTAAACTAGGCAGGCCGAGAGAGGGATCACACCGCACGGGCAACACATGGTATCTACAATTCAGCCCAGGTTCTATGCTATGGAGAGGTTGTTAAGCCGTTTTTGAAGCACAATGCACAATGCGACTCTGGTGATCCAGTGAGATAGCGAAACATGACCGCCCACTCTTATCGGCATGGCACATAATGAATTAATAAATCTTAACTTAGCGGATGCATTAGAGTAGTTGACAGGGAGCTGTGCTGATAATTTTATGAGCGCGGAAGGATGAGGTTTCGTCGTCTCGCTAAGTGAGGGAAAGACAGGCCACCCATCCCTCCGTGATTTCAGGCCTGCATGATGTGAATGTCACATCATTGACCCTTAGCAAGCTCCTGCTTCAAGGGCTTGTTTTTTTTTTTTTTAAAGCTGAACTTAATAGTGTTCACCGTGACACTGATCACGATCAACCTGTTTGTAGAGATAGGTGGAAATGTCAAATATCATCCGCGAACAGAAAGGTCAGGGGAAACCACCACAAGAACAAATGTATGGGTGATAACTCAGCTAGACACTGGTGGTATGCAATGTAAACTTTATCTCCGTCTTCTCATTGAATAACCCGACTAGACTGCCACCATCTCCGCCCCATGAAATGTTTGTCCTAATCGGTGCTACCCTACCAGTTTGGTCACTGCCAACAAGGAAGTCCATGGCAGACTGCCTTCTTTACAGATTCCTAGAACACCATGATGCGAAATACTTAGACGATTTGGCCGCAAGGCAAAAAAAAAAGTCCCTTAAAAGTCGACAGGGTCGACTTCACTGCACCGGGTTTTATCCCATATGGCTCAAGTTTCTTTCCGCAGCGCGGAAAGCGTCCCACAAAGCACGAACTCCGTAACTCAAGCGACTACCCACAGGTGTCTCCGAAGAAATTCACTCGTGAACCGAAGGACGCGGCCCGGAATCGAACCCACAACCTTCGGAGCCTGAGTCAGACGGCTTGACCACTTTGCCACAGAGACTTTCTTGGCTGCAAGGCAAGATCGGGAGAAGAACAGACCTGGTCCATGCCTGGGGATCGTGTCAGATGGTGAGCCCTGATCGTCCAAGTTTATCGGTATGGCAACGATGATGATTCGTCGATGATTGGTCGATGATACCTGGTTATCGCGATCTTTTCTAGCCCATGCTGGAATCATCAGTCGTTTTCTTACTTACAGACAAGCTTGACCACTGTTCTATGACCGTCATGAAGTGTAGACAGCAAACTTGACCAATGCTCTCCGTAAGTTGCGAAGTGATTCGTGAAAGCTTGACCGATGTTATCTGTAAACTGTAAGGTTTGAGACATGTAAACTTGACCAATGATGTCTGTGAGGTGTGAGACATATAGGGTTGACCAACGTTGTCTGTAAGCTGTAAGGTGTGAGACATGTAGGGTTGACCAACGTTGTCTGTAAGGTGTAAGACATGTAGGGTTGACCAACGTTGTCTGTAAGGTGTGAGACATGTAGGGTTGGCCAACGTTGTCTGTAAGGTGTGAGACATGTAGGGTTGACCAACGTTGTCTGTAAGGTGTGAGACATGTAGGGTTGACCAACGTTGTCTGTAAGCTGTAAGGGTTTGAGACATGTAAACTTGACCAATGATGTCTGTGAGGTGTGAGACATGTAGGGTTGACCAACGTTGTCTGTAAGCTGTAAGGTGTGAGACATGTAGGGTTGACCAACGTTGTCTGTAAGGTGTGAGACATGTAGGGGTGGCCAACGTTGTCTGTAAGGTGTGAGACATGTAGGGGTGGCCAACGTTGTCTGTAAGGTGTGAGACATGTAGGGTTGGCCAACGTTGTCCGTAAGGTGTGAGACATGTAGGGGTGGCCAACGTTGTCTGTAAGCTGTGAGGTGGGAGACATGTAAACTTGACCAATGATGTCTGTGAGGTGTGAGACATGTAGGGTTGACCAACGTTGTCTGTAAGCTGTAAGGTGTGAGACATGTAGGGTTGACCAACGTTGTCTGTAAGGTGTGAGACATGTAGGGTTGGCCAACGTTGTCTGTAAGGTGTGAGACATGTAAACTTGACCAATGATGTCTGTGAGGTGTGAGACATGTAGGGTTGACCAACGTTGTCTGTAAGCTGTAAGGTGTGAGACATGTAAACTTGACCAATGATGTCTGTGAGGTGTGAGACATGTAGGGTTGACCAACGTTGTCTGTAAGCTGTAAGGTGTGAGACATGTAGGGTTGACCAACGTTGTCTGTAAGGTGTGAGACATGTAGGGGTGGCCAACGTTGTCTGTAAGGTGTGAGACATGTAGGGTTGGCCAACGTTGTCTGTAAGGTGTGAGACATGTAGGGGTGGCCAACGTTGTCTGTAAGCTGTGAGGTGGGAGACATGTAAACTTGACCAATGCTGTCTGTGAGGTGTGAGACATGTAGGGTTGACCAACGTTGTCTGTAAGCTGTAAGGTGTGAGACATGTAGGGTTGACCAACGTTGTCTGTAAGGTGTGAGACATGTAGGGTTGGCCAACGTTGTCTGTAAGGTGTGAGACATGTAGGGTTGGCCAACGTTGTCTGTAAGGTGTGAGACATGTAGGGTTGACCAACGTTGTCTGTAAGCTGTAAGGTGTGAGACATGTAAACTTGACCAATGATGTCTGTGAGGTGTGAGACATGTTGGGTTGAACAACGTTGTCTGTAAGCTGTAAGGTGTGAGACATGTAGGGTTGACCAACGTTGTCTGTAAGGTGTGAGACATGTAGGGTTGACCAACGTTGTCTGTAAGGTGTGAGACATGTAAACTTGACCAATGATGTCTGTGAGGTGTGAGACATGTAGGGTTGACCAACGTTGTCTGTAAGCTGGAAGGTGTGAGACATGTAGGTTTGACCAATTGTCATCGTCTTGCTCATATCTAGGTATCTGAGCTCGGGTTCACACAGGCAACAATAACTTCGTTAAAGATGGTATCGAACATTTATTGTATTTCAATATACAGTGCGTTGGCGCAGTGGGTTAACAAACCCGCGCTATATTACATATCACAGATAGTTAACATCAAACACATAGTTATCATCCAACAGTCTAGCAAACTATCTAGCCTATGTATATATATATATATCTATTGATATCTATTGAGTCCCTCTAAGGCAGGCCCTGTTGCCTCTCTGAAGTCCGTCTGTCCTCTGCCGGTCCACACGTGTCCCAATCCGACACGGGTGGTAACTCTGTCCGAGTTCCCCGTGGACCCCGCAATAGGCGGGCCACATCAGTGTCCACGGAACCATGGACTCAATGACCAGTCCTTCGAGAAGGCTCTAGATTACTGGGGCCTCGAGTGACTCACTTCTATCCCTTGGGCTGGAGTTGCAGCCCTTTAATTAATATCTCTAAAGGTGAGGCGGTGACACCAATGTTGTCTGTAAGGTGTGAGACATGTAGGGGTGGCCAACGTTGTCTGTAAGGTGTGAGACATGTAGGGTTGACCAACGTTGTCAGTATGGTGTGAGACATGTAGGGTTGGCCAACGTTGTCTGTAAGGTGTGAGACATGTAGGGTTGGCCAACGTTGTCTGTAAGGTGTGAGACATGTAGGGTTGACCAACGTTGTCTGTAAGGTGTGAGACATGTAGGGTTGACCAACGTTGTCTGTAAGGTGTGAGACATGTAGGTTTTATCAACGTTGTCTGTAAGCTGTAAGCTGTGAGACATGTAGGTTTGATCAACGTTGTCTGTAAGCTGTGAGGTGTGAGACATGTAGGGTTGACCAACGTTGTCTGTAAGCTGTGAGGTGTGAGACATGTAGGGTTGACCAACGTTGTCTGTAAGGTGTAAAGTGTGAGACATGTAGGTTTGACCAACGTTGTCTGTAAGGTGTGAGTCATGTAGGTTTGATCAACGTTGTCTGTAAGCTGTGAGGTGTGAGACATGTAGGTTTGACCAACGTTGTCTGTAAGCTGTGAGGTGTGAGACATGTAGGGTTGACCAACGTTGTCTGTAAGCTGTGAGGTGTGAGACATGTAGGGTTGACCAACGTCGTCTGTAAGGTGTAAGGTGTGAGACATGTAGGTTTGACCAACGTTGTCTGTAAGGTGTGAGTCATGTAGGTTTGATCAACGTTGTCTGTAAGCTGTGAGGTGTGAGACATGTAGGTTTGACCAACGTTGTCTGTAAGCTGTGAGGTGTGAGACATGTAGGGTTGACCAACGTTGTCTGTAAGCTGTGAGGTGTGAGACATGTAGGGTTGACCAACGTCGTCTGTAAGGTGTAAGGTGTGAGACATGTAGGTTTGACCAACGTTGTCTGTAAGGTGTGAGACATGTAGGTTTGATCAACGTTGTCTATAAGCTGTGAGGTGTGAGACAAGCAAAATTTACCAATGCTTTCTGTAAACATTGATCTATGCTATCGTTAAAGCTGTAATGTGTGAAACGTGTAAACTTTACCAATGTTATCTGAAAGTTGTGAGATGTGAAACAAGCAAACTTGACGTGCTCTCTGTAAGTTGTGACGTGACGTGTGAGACAAGCAGCCTTGATAATGTTGTCTGCAAGCTGTGAGGTGTGAGACACGTACACTTGACCAATTCTGTCTGCAAGCTGTGAGGTCTGAGACATGTACACTTGACCAATTCTGTCTGCAAGCTGTGAGGTCTGAGACATGTACACTTGACCAATTCTGTCTATGAGATGTTAGGTCTGGGACACGCAAACTTGACTAAAGCCCTTTGTAATCTGTGAGATATGAGACAAGCAAACTTGACCACTCCTGTGTGTAACCTATCAGATAAGCTGTGAGGTGTGAGACAAACAAACTGACCAATGATCTCCGAAAGCTGTGAAGTGTGAGAGAATGCAAACGTGATCAATTCTGTCTGTAACCTACCAGGTAGGCACTTATGCTGTTCTTGTAATTAACGTCCTAAGTCAATGATGAGAAGTCGACATTTTAGTTCACCTGAACGGTGTAGGGATTAAACCGCTACCTCGTTATCAGCGCACCGGAAATTTAAGAGCTAGCGCTCTTATTCATTCAGCCATGCTGAATTCTTATCGCATTACGTACGTGGTCAATTATGTCGGTCAGTTAAAAAAATTTAACAAAATGACAATAAGATTAAATCGAAACAAATAATATTGTGTATTGACAAGAAGTTACTAAAATGAGAAGGAAGAAAATGAAGAGGCGTAGGCAATGAGCCAGCAGACGATAAAGTAGCATTGTTAGCTGAAGAATAAGTCAGTGCGTAAACTTTGTGGCAGCTCCAGGCTGTTGCCTGCCATCTTGCCCACACGTCCAGTATCGACCGGGGAAAGCTCATTAACATCACATCGCTGTCAATAAGGATGCCGCGGCGTTCAGATATTTCGCAAGATATACTTAGTCAAAAACTCTGGCAATCATTTCCTACACGTGTTAGGGTATTGATTTGCATGACATAGGCGGGAGCAAGAAGACAGAAGGGAAGTGTAGACAAGTCGAACGACGGTCCAAGCTTATCAACAATGGAAAACAGATAGATTTTCATCATTGTGTGCCGTGCCGATAAGCGTGGGAGGTCAGGTTTCTCCACCCCACGCGATCATTAGAGTCGTGGATCAGCTCTGTGTTCTTGTCTCCATACCACATGGCCATGCCATCGAGGAATTTACTTCTCTGCCTTCCCCTTGTTCTTTTCCCCTCAATCGTGCCAGTTGTCACCAAGTTCTCTAGTTTATTTCTTCTCATAACGTGCCTAAAAGTTTTGACTGTCTACGTCTAATTCCTGTAATCAGTTTACGGTCATAATTTGTTTCTTGTAGAGGCTGCTCATTGATTTTTCTGTCTGTCCGTGGTATTAGTTGCATTTTCCTCCGAAACAACATTTCCATTGCCATTAATTGTTTTTCAGCTTGTCTGTTCATTGTCCACTCTTCACATCCATACACGACGAGGCAGGTCCTGGATTGCAGAGGCGGAAATATCTATACGTCAGGTGTGTGATCTAGAGACCATCAATCGTAGAAAAGAGTGGGTTCAAGTACCGGAAGACATGGCGGACTGGCACAATGTAATAGTAACACTGGGTCGTGAGTGCAGAGAATGGGCAGCGGGCCGCACTGAGTTTGAGGTGTAACAACTGATCTAGAGTAATTCACATCGATTTGACATAGTAATCTGTACTGATGGGTCAGCGGTGAGAAACAGACGGAGTGTTGGAGTTTTATTGCGAAGGCTAATGGAAGATTCTTAAAAATACGACCTCCAGCATGAAAATGGAGGTGGAAGCAGTCACAGCGGCATTCCGTTGGTTGGAGGAGACCACTGCTACACACATTGTCTTCATCATGGACTCAAGGAGTATGCTTAGTAAGGTGGAAAAATGAAAGATTCGTGTGGAATGGCTCACCTCGCTTCAGCGGTCACAGATTGTGAGAAATGTATGGATTTTTTGCCCTGGCCATGCGGGAGTGCGGGGGAACGAACGAACGAACAATCAATCTTTATTTTAAAAGGGTAAATGAACAGGGTGATAGGCTGCAAGGGAATTCACCACTTGGTGGTAGATTACAAATGGGCAAGTGAGAGGTGGTCGTGCGCCTGTGGGACCAGTTGAAGAAGTTGGGGAAACTGATTGAGAATCCTTATGTGGAAATGATGAGATTGCGGGGGGATCGGCAGAGTTATGGAGGAATCTCAAAACTGAGAGGGAAGACCAGGAGAACTTTAAATCAGATAGCGGTGGGAACGATTAATAGTGTGACTCTTCGCTGGATATTGAACGATGGGACGGAGCGCGCATGGGAATGTCCTGAATGCAGTAATGTCAGTTCTTAGCTCAACTCAACTCAACTCAACTCAACACATCCATACAAAAGTACAAGTTCTACGTAGCACCTCAACAATCTTTTTCTCGTTGCAAGTGACAACTTTTTAATTGGTCAGTATGTTTTTCATCTTGCTAAAGGCTACTTTCGCTATGGCGATTCTTTTTCTAATCTCTTCAAGGCATCTCCCATTAGATGTTATGACTGTTCCGAGATAATTGTACCGATTCACTTGCTTAAGAATATTCCCATTTACTTGTATAGTACATTTTGGTATTTCCTTCTTCCTAGTGATGACTATAATCCGTGTCCTCTTACAATTTAACTCTAATCCTAGTTGTTCACTGTATGCAACAACCGCATCTACTAAATGTTGCAGATTGCAAATCTCTAATTGTTGACACAATGTCAATGCGCCTCAGCGCAGTTGCATTATGCACCGAGAGTGAAATGAAAACAAAAGAGAAATCATCACAAGCTAACAATAAAGTATAGACAGACAGACCGAGTTGAAGATCAATGCGTGAATAATTACATACACTCGCCAGAAATCACACACAGGTAACCTGGAAAGGAACAATTGAGGCCTTCAGCCCGATGATAATAGAGTCAAAATAACTTTCGTCTCGGCTGTAGACCTGTTGGGGTTGTGTGGTAATAGTTAGGCAATTACTTTAGGGGATAGAGCAGGCATTCCAGTTTGAAATGAGAAGTATGTGATGTCGGAAGTCGTTAATTTCTTCTTCTTCTTCTTCTTCTTCTTCTTCTTCTTCTTCTTCTTCTTCTTCTTCTTCTTCTTCTTCTTCTTCTTCTTCTTCTTCTTCTTCTTCTTCTTCTTCTTTGCTAGCTCCTCCTCCTCTTTCCAACACGTCCTTCTGCACTTCATCCTTCTCCTCCTTCGTTTTCTTCTTTTTTTCCCCCCTCTCTTCCTTTTGATTCGCTTCAACTTCCTCTTTCTCTCCTCCCCCACCCTCCTCATGATTATGTTTATGTTGATGCTCTTACTCCTATCCATCTATTTTCTCTCCTATTTCTATCCCCCTCCTGCTCCCCTTCCCACTTCCCTTCTTCTTCTTATGTAGCTGATTGTACCTCTCCTCCTGCACGGGATCTTCTTCCTAAGAATAAACATTAAACGGGCTGGTATAAATATTACACTGGCTGGTATAAATATTACACGGGTTTATATAAATATTACCCGGGCTGGTATAAATATTACAAGGGTTGGTATAAACATTACGCGGGCTGGTATAAATATTACACGGGCTGGTATAAATATTACACGGGCTGGTATAAATATTACACGGGCTGGTAGAAATATTACACGGATTGGTATAAACATTACACGGGTTTCTATAAATATTACCTGGGCTGGTATAAATATTACAAGGGTTTGTATAAACATTACGCGGGCTGGTACAAATAAACATGGGCTAGTGTAAATATTACACGGGCTGGTATAAACATTACACGGGCAGGTATAAACATTACACGGGCTGGTATAAACAATACCTGTCTGTGTTATGAACATATTTGTTGCCAGGACATTTTGTTTTGCAAGGGTAAACTAAAAAAGTTAATGGATCTGTTTTGAATGCGCCTGGATTTAGACTAGGGCACTTAAAGCAGGACCAATCTTTGAAACGATCAGGCATGTGATGGCGTGACAACCATCAGATGGGAAACAAACACACAAAGACATGCGGTAAACAACTGGCGGATGTCCTTTGTGTCATTGGCCTAGTTTAGCCAAATATGTAAAATAGATGGAGATTAAACTTTGGCTGTTTCTTTGAGTTTTAGGGACGTGTGTCACACGCAAAACTCGGTCCTTTACTATTTTAAACAGTATGTAAGGACTACGCTCGAGTTTAAGCGAGCGTACAAAAAGAAAGAAGGTGAAAGGATGTGTGTTTTCGTTCTGAAATCTGGCTTTGCTGAGAGATTTCACATACTGAAACTTGTCCTTATAGTGGTGGAGTATGGGGTTCGTTCCACTGGCCGGTCAGCAGGACTGAAATGTTGACTTCTCTTTCAGATATCCATGTTGCGTGTACTTTGTAGGAAGTTGCCATCAAACCCAACTCCAGATAGATTTTCTCGATTATGATTCGGTCTGTAGTTTGCCATTGGCTTCTGAACATGATGTCTACATTTAAGGCCAACTGACCGCTTTACGGAATTAACCTCGTACCTGTCATCAGCGCCCCGGAAGTTTAAGAGCAAGCGCTCTTAATGTTTTGACCTATAATATCGAACTTTGTTTGGCATATCATATTTACAAGACATCTCTGTCAACACCAGCATTTTACTGTTGTTTATTATGTCTTGGCAAGTTTACGTTCAGTAGTTTGCCTTGCTTTCTGAGTGACGGCTCCCATACCAACACGTTAATACTCAATGCAACGCGGTTTGCTGTTAAATCGGTCGCCGCTGTGTATCGAACGCAGATAAGCGGGCTTACGATTCGCGTCCGCAAGTCCTTAGCCACGGAAACCGGTAATGTGGAACTTTTCTTTTTCGAATATCCTTTACAGGACATCGCTGTCAACATCAGCATCTTTCAGCTGATTGTTGATTTCTTGGCAAGATTACGCTCAGTAGTTTGCCATTGCTTTCTGAGCGTCCGGCTCACATACCCAGTAAGTTAGCGACGCGGAGAGAACCGCTACTAATTCTCGCGCACGTCACGTTACTTACGAGAGTATACGGGATTACGGAGAAAGTCGTGTAAACCCCTAGACCAGGGAGACCGGCCCAGAAAAGTGTGGTCTTCATAAATTCTAGACCACTGATATAATGAGGTGGGATGCCCAGTTCCTGTCCTCGCGGCATTTCTTCCCGCGACAGTTCTCAACAACTTCTGGAAAATGACTGAGACACATTGTATTGGCTTAGATCTACCACAGAGTGGCGCTGGTGGGAAAACATAATCCTACCGCTGCTGGAGAGACATGCACGCCTACGCCAGCTGCAGGACGCATGCTGATGATGACTACAGGTTGGTATTCAACCTGGACACAGCTGTCCACAGAGAACGGTCACGTGCAATACTCCGCACTGTTTTAAATGTTTGATCTTTGTGTTATATAACAAAAAACTGTAAAAACTGGCGCTGGTCGTCTGCGAATCAAAGCAGGGGGATCTGTTCGTAAAGAGTTCGACATTTTTTAATCGGTTCTGTCAATGCTTGCTTATTTGGATATCTGTCTATGTAGATGTTACATAGCAATGCGAGTGTTGTTGTTAAGAGTGATTATTCCTTTACTTAACATTCACACGGGTCTGCTCGTTTTCTCACACCCTTGTCTGACAAAACTAGACGCCCGATCCACTACCACATGGTCATGTGGTGGTTTACGTTGTGTAACGTTGTAATGTAAACCCCATCTACACCGTGAAAGAAACTGTACTCTAGATAGAGACGGACGTCGTAAAGCTAAGCCACTCCTCCCTTAGGAAATAAATATCCACAACTATAACAGACATATCTATCTAAACATACATTGCGTATTATATACGCAAATCTCCATTTGTATACCCTGGACTTCTCTAGCACTGTGATTCCACTGGCTCAAGTCAAGTGCCACATGCTTCACTCCTTCCTTCACCAGCAGACCTTGTCCATGTCTCTTCTGCCCAGTAGGGTTTATATTACTGGCGTACCCAGGACAATGATATTTGTCTGTGTGGATTACTTCGCTTCGGAGGTCACGGATCTCAAGTATCGCCTGGATCTTTTCTCTCCGGGGCATGCCGGTGTGCTGGGGAATGAACAGTCGGACAGATTGGCTGGCTCTGCAAAACTTGGTGGAGTATTGATGCATGACAAGGCAGACGTGGTTGCGGCCTTGTGGGAGCACGTGTACACCTCGGTGGAGCAAATGGATCACCATGGTCTGGCAAGAATGAGGCAGCGAGGAGTGACGAGGGGATCTGGCCGATGCTCGACGCTCAGAGGAAAGGCGAGGCGGACATATAATCAGATTGGTACTGGTACTATTAGTGTTGGAACTCTTCGCTGGCTGCTGAAGATGGGGACGGAGCGCCTATAGGAAAGCCCCGAATGCTGTGATGTCGGTTCCTAGATCAATCAATCAATCATATACGCAAATAATATACGAAAGACACGCGATGTTTCAGTGTGAACTTTAAATGATATATATTCTTCTGGGACACGAAACAGTCACCTGTAGCAGTGCAGATTAGCTTTGTGCATTATCGTGTAAACAAAAGTTTACTGTTTGTATTGACAAAAACCTGCTTGAGTTGTAAAGCCACATGAAATGTAGATTGGCTACACGTGGCGGTAGTCCAAACTTGTTGTGTGTAACAGACTAACCTAACCGACACTACACGTGAAGGAGTCCAAACTTGTGTGTAACTGACGGACCTAACCGACACTACACGTGAAGGAGTCCAAACTTGTGTGTAACTGACGGACCTAACCGACACTACACGTGAAGGAGTCCAAACTTGTGTGTAACTGACGGACCTAACCGACACTACACGTGAAGGAGTCCAAACTTGTGTGTAACTGACGAACCTAACCGACACTACACGTGGAGGTAGTCCAAACTTGTTGCGTGTAACAGACTAACCTAACCGACACTACACGTGAAGGAGTCCAAACTTGTGTGTAACTGACGAACCTAACCGACACTACACGTGGAGGTAGTCCAAACTTGTTGCGTGTAACAGACTAACCTAACCGACACTACACGTGGCGGTAGTCCAAACGTGTGTGTAACTGACGAACCTAACCGACACTACACGTGAAGGAGTCCAAACTTGTGTGTAACTGACGAACCTAATTGACACTACACGTGAAGGAGTCCAAACTTGTGTGTAACTGACGAACCTAACCGACACTACACGTGGCGGTAGTCCAAACTTGTGTGTAACTGACGAACCTAACCGACACTACACGTGAAGGAGTCCAAACTTGTGTGTAACTGACGAACCTAACCGACACTACACGTGAAGGAGTCCAAACTTGTGTGTAACTGACGAACCTAACCGACACTACACGTGGAGGTAGTCCAAACTTGTTGCGTGTAACAGACTAACCTAACCGACACTACACGTGAAGGAGTCCAAACTTGTGTGTAACTGACGAACCTAACCGACACTACACGTGGAGGTAGTCCAAACTTGTTGCGTTAACAGACTAACCTAACCGACACTACACGTGGCGGTAGTCCAAACGTGTGTGTAACTGACGAACCTAACCGACACTACACGTGAAGGAGTCCAAACTTGTGTGTAACTGACGAACCTAACCGACACTACACGCGAAGGAGTCCAAACTTGTGTGTAACTGACGAACCTAACCGACACTACACGTGAAGGAGTCCAAACTTGTGTGTAACTGACGAACCTAACCGACACTACACGTGGAGGAGTCCAAACTTGTGTGTAACTGACGAACCTAACCGACACTACACGTGGAGGTAGTCCAAACTTGTGTGTAACAGACTAACCTAACCGACACTACACGTGAAGGAATCCAAACTTGTGTGTAACTGACGAACCTAACCGACACTACACGTGGAGGTAGTCCAAACTTGTTGCGTGTAACAGACTAAACCTAACCGACACCTACACGTGAAGGAGTCCAAACTTGTGTGTAACTGACGGACCTAACCGACACTACACGTGAAGGAGTCCAAACTTGTGTGTAACTGACGGACCTAACCGACACTACACGTGAAGGAGTCCAAACTTGTGTGTAACTGACGGACCTAACCGACACTACACGTGGAGGTAGTCCAAACTTGTTGCGTGTAACAGACTAACCTAACCGACACTACACGTGAAGGAGTCCAAACTTGTGTGTAACTGACGGACCTAACCGACACTACACGTGGAGGTAGTCCAAACTTGTTGTGTGTAACAGACGAACCTAACCGACACTTCACGTGGAGGTAGTCCAAACTTGTGTGTAACTGACGGACCTAACCGACACTACACGTGGAGGTAGTCCAAACTTGTTGCGTGTAACAGACTAACCTAACCGACACTACACGTGAAGGAGTCCAAACTTGTGTGTAACTGACGGACCTAACCGACACTACACGTGGAGGTAGTCCAAACTTGTTGTGTGTAACAGATGAACCTAACCGACACTACACGTGAAGGAGTCCAAACTTGTGTGTAACTGACGGACCTAACCGACACTATACGTGAAGGAGTCCAAACTTGTGTGTAACTGACGGACCTAACCGACACTACACGTGAAGGAGGTCAAACTTGTGTGTAGTGACGGACCTAACCGACACTACACGTGGAGGTAGTCCAAACTTGTTGCGTGTAACATGACTAACCTAACCGACACTACACGTGAAGGAGTCCAAACTTGTGTGTAACTGACGGACCTAACCGACACTACAACGTGGAGGTAGTCCAAACTTGTTGTGTGTAACAGACGAACCTAACCGACACTTCACGTGGAGGTAGTCCAAACTTGTGTGTAACTGACGGACCTAACCGACACTACACGTGGAGGTAGTCCAAACTTGTTGCGTGTAACAGACTAACCTAACCGACACTCCACGTGAAGGAGTCCAAACTTGTGTGTAACTGACGGACCTAACCGACACTACACGTGGAGGTAGTCCAAACTTGTTGCGTGTAACAGACTAACCTAACCGACACTACAACGTGAAGGAGTCCAAACTGTGTGTAACTGACGGACCTAACCGACACTACACGTGGAGGTAGTCCAAACTTGTTGTGTGTAACAGACGAACCTAACCGACACTTCACGTGGAGGTAGTCCAAACTTGTGTGTAACTGACGGACCTAACCGACACTACACGTGGAGGTAGTCCAAACTTGTTGCGTGTAACAGACTAACCTAACCGACACTACACGTGAAGGAGTCCAAACTTGTGTGTAACTGACGGACCTAACCGACACTACACGTGGAGGTAGTCCAAACTTGTTGTGTGTAACAGACTAACCTAACTGACACTACACGTGAAGGAGTCCAAACTTGTGTGTAACTGACGGACCTAACCGACACTACACGTGGAGGTAGTCCAAACTTGTTGCGTGTAACAGACGAACCTAACCGACACTTCATGTGGAGGTAGTCCAAACTTGTTGCGTGTAACTGACGGACCTAACCGACACTACACGTGGAGGTTGTCCAAACTTGTTGTGTGTAAATGACGGACCTAACCGACACTACACGTGGCGATAGTCCAAACTTGTTGTGTGTAAATGACGGACCTAACCGACACTACACGTGGCGGTAGTCCAAACTTGTTGCGTGTAACTGACGGACCTAACCAAATGTAAGAATGGTACGATTAGATGACAGTTGATACACTGTTAACTGCTTCAGTGCCAAACAAACAAGTAGATTTGGACCAGACAAGGTACACGATGACAAGAACAAGTATTGTAATTTCTGTTCACTGAGTATTACAATTGCGGAAGGTACCACGAAACAAAACAAGTAACACCATGACCCTTGTATGGCGATATACCGTCCTTCTGTCCAATTGGGTGGTCGTATTTGGCGATATATTATCCTTCGGCACCGAATTAGTTATTCTAGAACAGTGGTTCTCAACCTTTTTTGGTCCATGGCATCCTTCACCATATTTTCAGAACGTCATTCCCCTCACCCCCCTTTCGTATTTCCTCCCTACCCCCCCCCCCCCGTCCCTACACAGTATATGTAAAAAATGGAAGCTAAATTTTATAATACATACTAGAACAAGTCTAGACTTCTACATAAAACTGATTTGCAGGTCTACTTACGTTATGAAATGAATTTCAGAAGATCGAGAAGTACAGAACTGTAAAGTATAGAGGGAAAAGCAATAGCAAGTAATCTTTTCTTGTATTAACGCGATCTTGAAATAATCTTAATTCCCCCCCCCCCCCGGAAACCCTAAAATTCCCCTCTGAAGAGGGGGGGGGGGATTCCCACCGGTTGAGAACCACTGTTCTAGAAAGTTTCAATGTTTGCTCCACGACTGATGCCACGACTGTTGCTACGACTGATGCCACGATGGATGCCACTGACGGGTGCCACTGCTGGTGCCACGACTGGTACCACGACTGGTAGCCACGACGGGCGCCACGACAGGTGCCACGACGGATGCCACGAATGGCACCGCGACTTGTGCCACGACTGGTGCCACGACTGGTCCACGACTGGTGCCACGAAAGTAAGAGGAATGATTTAGAGTGTTGTTGATTGGTTAGATTGTGGTTGGATAAATAGATACTCAGAGGTCAGAGTGGTTGAAGAGGTTATAAGCACTCGTTCTTAAACTTTCTGCAAGCTGACGGTGGGTAGCGGGTTCATTTCTTACACGGTTCAGGTGGATTTAAACGTCGACTTCACGTTGGGGTTGAGCTGAGTCTAGTCAATGTTACGTTCAGTAGTTTGCCATTGTTGTCTGAGCCTGGAGAGAATGGTGCTGCGGGGAATGACCAGAGGATCTGACCGACACTGAGTACTCCCAGGAAACGTCAGATGGACATATAGTCAAACTGGTACCGTTAGTATTGGGACTCTTGTTGAAGACGAGGGCGGATTGGTTAGGAGAATGTTCCGAGTGCAGTGATGTAGTTGTTTCCAAAAGTGAACTAAACCTATCTTGATTGTCCTGACAAATAATCGTCACAAGAGTAATGTTTTTAAAAAGAACCGACAGCTGCATTTTAAAATAACTTATTTGTATTTGTTAATGTCATTTTGTCGATAATTAATACACCTAGATAATTAATCCACCATATAATTTATACACCTACATAATTAATATACCCAGATAATTTACACACCCAGATAATTTAGCTCATACAGTTGTGACAGTTCACAAGATGTCAGTATGAAGTTTTGTCAATCTTATAGTGTGACAGCTCACAAACTTGATCCAGTAACGTGTATTAATTACTTGAATTTCACGTTTAAACTTCTATTCAACGCACTTTCACAATCATGCAGACAAAACAAACACAAGACATATTAAGAAAACAGCAATTATAGAAACAAATGAACACCGAAAACTGATTAGAGAAACTAGACGCAGACCGTCAACATTTTTGGGCATGTTATGAGAAGAAATAAACTGGAGAACTTGGTGACAACTGGCAAAAGAACAAGGGGAGGACAGAGAGATAAATATGCAGAAAGTTTGGCCTCATGGCATACTCGAGACAAAAACACAGAGCTGATCCATGACTTTGGTGATCGTGCGAGATGGCGAAACATGACATGATCTATCACGCTTATCGGCACGGCTCATGATGATGATAGACCCTCATTGCAGACATACAGGATCGCCTACATCAGCCGAGAAACGCGAAGACGACACCTGTCTGTGCAGCAGCCCATATCTAGCAGTTGTATCAGTCTTGGGTTATTGTTGGCTAATCAAATATGGTGCAGTTCCGCTTGGCGATGAAAACAGTCATGTGACCATCTAGACTTTGATCATGTGATAAACACGTGATTTGGATCACACGACTTCACTCACTACGTTGTATCCTACATTGTAAATCTGCCTGCCAGCCTGTCTGTCTGTCTGTCTGTCTGTCTGTCCCCTCCCTCCTCTCTCTCTCTCTCCCTCTCTCTCTCTCTCTCTCTCTCTCTCTCTCTCTCTCTCGCTCTGTGTCTGTCGGTAGGTCAGTCGGTCAGTCGGTCCGCCCGTCCTTCCGTCTTTCTTTCTTTCTTTCTTTCTTTCTTTCTTTCTTATCTTTCTTTCTTTCACCTCTCTGTTTTATTTCTCATTTGTTTTTTCGGTTGTCATAGCATGCTCCAGTTTTGATTTTCTCATAATGTGACCAACAAATTATGACTGCCTCTTTCTGATATTTGTGATAAGTTGTTTTTGTCTCTGAGCCCTTAGCCACTTTAAAAACGTTTAAATTACCCACGTTGGCTAACCAGGGAAATCTCCAACATTCTTCTAACAACCACATCTCCAAAGCTTTCAGAGATTGTTTCGCCTGTTTACTACGAGGCGACTTCAAATGAAAACCTTAAAAGTGTGATAGAAATTACAATAACCACGCCATCGTCTTCTAGCCAGTAAATATTGTTATTAATGATGTCAAGAGTGTTCAGCATCTTACATCACGGTGCACACAAACACAGTGACGTCATAAGGACAGTTTAAAGATGCCTGCCCCACTTATGACAAGCACCAAAGAAGAGAAGCGTTTTGTTACCGTTTTTTTTTTTTTTAAATCAGTGAATGGAGGAAATATATAGAAATTAATCGGCGAATGAAGGTCCAGTATGATGATACATGTCTGTCAGCCCAGCAAGTGTATGAGTGGAATAGGAAGTTTCAAAACGGCGTGACTTCTGTGACAGGCTGCTCACGACCTGGTCAGGCACGCCGAGTAGTGACCACAGAGTCCATGTTGTCTACCGGAATTGAAGCATTTTATCGGCGCTGATGAACATGCATTGAACGTAGTGGTGATTACAGCGAAAAATGACACATTTGTTCCTGACGTTTTCAGAATATATTCGCGCGCACGCACGCACGCACTCACACGCACGCACGCACACACACACGCGCACGCACACACACGCACGCACGCACGCACACACGCACACACATATTTAAGGTTTTCACTTGAAGCCCCCAAGTAATTGTCCCGGATTCGCAGCTATATGTTAGAACTGTTTGTATGTAACATGCAAGAATGTTGGGAGTATCCGTGGCCAAGTGGTCAAGCCGTTGAATCGTGTTCCAAAAGGTTATGGGTTCGATTCCTGGCTACGTCTTTGGGTTCACGAGTACATTTTTCTCGGAGACTCCTGGGGGTCGTCGCTGGAGCTACGGAGTTAGTGCTTTGTGCGAGGCTTTTAGCAGGTGCCCTGCGGAAAGAGACAGAGCCATATGGGATTAAACCCGGGGCAATGAAGTCGATCCTCTCCTCTTTTAAGACTTCGTTTTTATTTAAATGCTAGAATTATTTTTCAGACTTCCAATGACAAGGACTTATTGCATAAAATGTATTTCATTTGATAGAGTGCATGTTTTTGACACACAGATAATCAAAGACAACACTCCGGATACTCAGCAAAACGTACAGGATTTCAAAATAATGTTTTCCTGTAGTGAATTTGAATAACGAAGACACAAACAATAGATTTCATGATTTATTTCCTAGCATATTGTGCTGTATCTTATCAGGTACATACTGCAGAAATCACACAATATACACTAAAGCAAGAAGATAAACCCTTCACATATAAAACACACATATTCACAAAGTAATTTGAATTGTCTACCACGGTAAGTTTAAACAGACTATCATGTCTTTTTGCTTGCGCAAAGTTGGTTTTTGTAAACGAATGGCAGTTCCCTCTGCCAGCTTTAACATGCGAACTTGCCACTAAAATAGACATGTGTCCCAAGATGTCTCACCTGGATCCGGAGTGCAAGGGATTAGAACCCACGCCCAGCACTGAAGACTAAGTGGGTTTACTCACCCGAGACAGTGACTTATGACTTAAGACACTTTTCATCTTCTAAAATGCAGCTTTTCCTTGGCTTCTGCATCTGTTAATCTCTGCCATGCATCTTCCATCTGATGTTGTGGATTTCTCTTCCATATTTGAATGTATTGTCGTGGTTAAGATGTTTTCCATTACTTGTAATATCACGTGGTGGTGTGATCTTTCTTTTGATATAACCATTGTTTCTTCTTTACCTTCGTTGCCCTGTCGGGAGGAGAGCGTCAGACACAGTTATGCACCTCAAAAGGTCAGCATGTCCGACTTGGGTGTGAACCCTTATTTGCGCTGTTACTTACTTAAGTTTCAGTCCATGCCTACTGTAAACACAGAAGATGGAAGATGTAGTAAGGAAGTTGAGTCTAGAATAGCCCAGGCAAAGGCAACATTTGACAAGTTCAAGAATATTCTTCTGCAATTTATCTTTGTCAGTCGAGTTGAGGAAAAGAGTTCTTACGAGCTATATTGAGCCAATTATGATGTATGGGAGCGAATCATGGACAGTTAGCAGACAAGATTGGAATGGTGTGGAAGCTACAAATATGTGGTTTTATAGAAGAATGATGAGAACATCGAGTACGGATAGAAAGAACAATGAAGAGATCTTGAAAGAATTTATTCACAAAAAGAACCGATTACTGACATCAGAATGTCCACATTCTTTGGGAATGTCATGAGAAGCGAAAAGCTGGAGTATTTAGTCACAACGGGAAGGTTGGAGGGGAGGAGAGGCAGGGGGACACGGAGAGAGAAGATGTTGGATAGTTTGATATAATGGCAGGTGGGACATCAGTATAATATATGATTGACAGTACACGAGACAGAAGGCTGTGGACAGACATGAATGACAGTAGACGAGACAGAAGGCTGTGGACAGACATGATTGACAGTAGACGAGACAGAAGGCTGTGGACAGACGTGATTGACAGTACACGAGACAGATGGCTGTGGACAGACGTGATTGACAGTACACGAGACAGAAGGCTGTGGACAGACATGATTGACAGTACACGAGACAGAAGGCCGTGGACAGACATGATTGACAGTACACGAGACAGAAGGCTGTGGACAGACATGATTGACAGTACACGAGACAGAAGGCTGTGGACAGACATGATTGACAGTACACGAGACAGAAGGCTGTGGACAGACATGATTGACAGTACACGAGACAGAAGGCCGTGGACAGACATGATTGACAGTACACGAGACAGAAGGCCGTGGACAGACATGATTGACAGTACACGAGACAGAAGGCCGTGGACAGACATGATTGACAGTACACGAGACAGAAGGCCGTGGACAGACATGATTGACAGTACACGAGACAGAAGGCTGTGGACAGACATGATTGACAGTACACGAGACAGAAGGCTGTGGACAGATATGATTGACAGTACACGAGACAGAAGGCTGTGGACAGACATGATTGACAGTACACGAGACAGAAGGCTGTGGACAGACATGATTGACAGTACACGAGACAGAAGGCTGTGGACAGACATGATTGACAGTACACGAGACAGAAGGCCGTGGACAGACATGATTGACAGTACACGAGACAGAAGGCCGTGGACAGACATGATTGACAGTACACGAGACAGAAGGCCGTGGACAGACATGATTGACAGTACACGAGACAGAAGGCCGTGGACAGACATGATTGACAGTACACGAGACAGAAGGCTGTGGACAGACATGATTGACAGTACACGAGACAGAAGGCTGTGGACAGACATGATTGACAGTACACGAGACAGAAGGCTGTGGACAGACATGATTGACAGTACACGAGACAGAAGGCTGTGGACAGACATGATTGACAGTACACGAGACAGAAGGCTGTGGACGGACATGATTGACAGTACACGAGACAGAAGGCTGTGGACAGACATGATCACCAATATATTCACATTGAACTGTTTGTGCACCTTCGGCTCCACATTTTCGTATTCGGCATCTTTCACAACCCAACTTCTGCGCCGCCTTCCTAGCAGAGATGTTTGTGTAATGGCCTAGCAACGGTTGATACCTAATCTATTCTGTTTCAGTTTAAATTTGTAATTAAATTTTCTAATGTCGTGTTTTTCTTTAGATCTGTTTGTGTGTTTCTGATGAAGATTATTATTATCGAAACGTCAATTCATTGTGTCGTGGTATAACGTATTTTTATCTTATTTGTTTTTGGTTGCTATCATCATTGATCTTTACCCTATAATTTACGTTTGCCGTATAGATAGGAGTTTGTTGTAAGGTGTGTACTTTGTGTTTAGTATCTCTCACTTTTTCGCAGGAGTTACGCGTATTTATTTTTATTTTCTATGTGTGATTGTACAGTGTCTTTGATGTGGTCAATCCATTTTCTTCTCTGGCGTCCTCTTGCTCTCATATGAGATCTTCTTTGATCTAGTGCCAGTGAAGGTAGTTGATGGTATTGCATTTTTAGGAGATGGTCAAACCATTTGATGTTCTGCCTTTCAATATATGGTACAATGTGTTAATCCCACTGTCTCTCCGATAACGCCATTTCTTACTTGGTCTCGCATGGATAAGCAGACAGCTCTTCTCAGACATCTCATCCGCAGGTGTTGCTTTTGTGTATGTGTGATTTGGATAATGTCCAAGTTTGACATTGGATAGCATATGTCGACATCAACATCTCGAATGTGTTGTTTTTGATTTTTACTGCAATCTTATATTCAGGTGGTATTTCGCTTAAATCACATCATATTGGTGGTTTAACCAGCGAATTTAAACATCTAGGGTCAATGTTCACTTCAAATGGGGATTGGACAGAGAAATCAACACTTGTGCAAAGGCAAATCAGATAGTGGGACGACTAGTGCCACTTCTGCCGCATAGAAAGATATCTAGACGTACTCAAGCAAATCTCATAAGACCTATTTTTGGCCGACATTATGCTATCAGTGTTAAACATGGACGCTTACTGCAACTAATCAGCGCAGAATCACAACAACAGAGATAGGGTGCCTTAGAAGAGCTGCCGTAGAGTCACCGTGAGAGATAGAATTAGGAATGAGTAAACCAAACATGCCCTCCATTAAGGAACAGCAGATTAAATGGTTCGGCCACCTCACAAGAATACCCTGGTACTACCTACCACAGAGCTTGGCCACCTCACAAGAATACCCTGGTACTATCTACCAGAGAGCGCCACATTGAATAAATATAATGGATACAGGGCCAGAGGAAGACTGCGTACAAGATGGAGCTGTGGTATCAAGAACAACCTCAGAGAAATAGATACTAACTTACAAAGAGTATTAGAAAGATTACATAAAAGAAGAAGAAGAAGAAGAAGAAGAAGAAGAAGAAGAAGAAGAAGAAGAAGAAGAAGAAGAAGAAGAAGAAGAAGAAGAAGAAGAAGAAGAAGTGTTGGTGGTGCGCCTTTTATTTATTTATGTATTTATTTATTTATTTATTTATTTATTTATTTATTTATTTATTTATTTGTCCGCCCGCTTTGACCTCAAGTATAGTCCACACACGAGCCACCACTTCTATTGCACTGGACTGATGTTGGAGTGTGAATTAGCTTTCCCTGTTACCAGTGTCCCTCGCCATCAGACGAACCCACTCCGACTTCTGAGGTAATTGTAATTTACGTCCCCAAGTCAAGGATGTATCACACAGACCTAGTTGGTCTTGCGTCGAAGCAGTAGTTCAAAACTAGCGAAGGCAAACCTACAAATAAATGTTAAGAATCATGAAATATATCAGCAACACTGACATACTTGAGGCAATGACAACAGTTGTTGACTCTTAGAATGTTTGTTCGTTTGAACAAAGGTAAATTTAAAATGTCAAACGGAAAGGTTAAACCTGCGAAACGAAATTCCGTCTATTGACAAAACTTGGGATCGGGCAAAAATGGACACGTTGCTTTTGTCTTTGCCTGATTGACTCTTAAATAACGCCAGGGTCAGTTATATACTTGCTGATGAACTCAACTTACTGCCTGAGTGAGTTCATCTTAAAGCACGCGGGGCAGATGGTGTTGGGCATCCATTACAATAGTCTTCACTGCAGGGAAAGTACTTCATGACGACGACGATGATGATGATGATGATGATGATATTTTTCGACTATCCATGAACGACTAATACTTAAATACTCAGTAAGAGATGAAATGACACATTCAAAGATGCACACGGCACCTCCTATTTTTCGCCATTATCCCAGTAGGCTAGTTATCTTATCTCACAACCCCCAATATGAAGGAGACGCGTGATGTCCTTCCATATCAACAGTTCTTGGATACATTCCCCGCCCTATGGTGAGACTGAGCCCTCTACCTTCTAAGTCTGAGCTCTCAGCCACGGTTGCCTCATGATGATGATGATGATTTGGTTTTGTTAGTTCTCTTTCAACTCAAGCCTAGTCCATACACAAGCTGCTACTTCTAGTGCACTGCACTGATGTTTGCCTGTAGATTAGCTTCCCCTATTACCAGTGTCCCTCGCCCTCAGGCGGACCTACTCCGACTCCTGAGGTACTTGTAAGTTGCGTCAGGGACGAGAAGTCCGCATTTAAGTCCAACCTACCGGTGTAGGGGTTGAACCCGCTACCTCGCATCAGGTCATTGTCTATAAATGTCTTCCGGGGAACATGTATTGAAGTTATATTTATATGTCTGTGTTCCCAGGAACATTTATTGAAGTTATATTTATATGTCTGTGTTCCCAGGAACATGTATTGAAGTTATATTTCTATACCTGTCTTCCGGGGAACATGTACTGAAGTCATATTTCTACGCCTGTGTTCCCGTTAATACTCGTCATGTCTTAGTCAGACATCACTGAGCTACCGTATAACAGTAGGCGGTACTACCTGCTTTCTGTTAGCGCAGAATCTTGGGCGGCGCTCATCAAACCCGACACCCCACATTGTGCCAATGGCTTTGGGCAATTTGGAGGGTACACGCCTTACCCTGGTGCGAGGAAATGCAACCTACAGACTAAATGTCATTGCTCTGATCCATATTAGATCATTGGGCACGTAGTGCATACAGTCCGAATTTTCACGCAGTTAGTGTGAAGATTGAGCAGGTCGAGTTTCACGCCTTGCATGAGAACGGCAAGACGAGTCGCGAGGCAAGGAGGATAACGTCTCCTCCGGGCGATCAGTCTGCGTTGAGGCAGGGTTCAGGGATGAATGTTAATAATCCTTGTTGCTGAATTTGTTGCAACCGAGCAGATGGCGGGTTTACAAGTAATTCCATTCATACATAGTATTCTTGCTATTATAACAGATCTTCTCATGTCCGCCAGTTCGTACGTATAGTACACATTGAGCGTTAACCGAGTTTTCCCATTTATTTCGCCTCTGACTCCGTGAGCTTTAAGTGTGGAGTATATATTATTACTTCTTCTTTCTGTTGAGCACATAACTTCTTCTGACTCAACCCTTATTGTTGGTTACTATTAGCTATGACTTTTTTATTCTCTCTTCACCCAAGTGATGACGAACTGAATGCAACAATTGATAACACGACTCCAGCAACGTTTTCCACACTTTATATTCGTCTAAGAACATTGTACAATTCAGTTACACTTGCAAGTATTCAACATCACAGTTGCATCGAAAGAACTCAACACAAATCTAAACGATTATTAAAAGAGCGGCATATTCGTTACCATCGCTCTCTGTTCACATCAGACCAGGTCCACCCTGGACCCTGACTCAACGCAGACTGATCGCCCGGAGGAGACGTTGTCCCCTTGCCTGGCGACTCGCCTTGCCGATTTCATGCAAGGCGTGAAACTCGACCTGCTCAATCTTCACGCTGAACTGCGTGAAGATTTGGACTGTATGCACTTCGTGTCCAATGATCTAATATGGGTCATGGCAGTAATGGCAGGGCAGACCAGGCCCTAAGCCTTGGTCGGCAACTGGTCTAGGATGGAAGCTCCGACAGGCGGACAGTTAGAGCATGGCTTTGCTGATCCGGCAGTTTCTGCAGCTTGTCGTGTTCCAGATTTATCGGTGTTGCCTTTCCTAGTAAACTAGGCACGCCCAGAGAAGGATCATGCTGTATGGGCAACATGTAGTCTCTAAATTTAGCCCAACCCATGTGCAATGGAGACGTATGACTCCATTTTACTAACTATCGTCTGTTAAGACGGCAAGGTGCCAGAGAGTTCCTGTTAATCGACAAATTCGAGTTGACCTTTGTGTGTCGTTTTAATTCATGCATTAAAATAGCAGTTTCTGTGGATCCCCCGAGGCACTGAAATCACATGAGAAATAAATCCATTGGTATTGATTAGCATTCACAGTGAGGAAAGCAAAGACGTAGAGGCCAAAGGGTGCATTTGACAATATATACATTGGAAACTGTAGGCACATGCACTGGAACACACCGCTTCAAACTGGCGTGCAAACAAGTGTCTGGTTGGCGGAGTATCCTAGTACACTCATCTATGAGAGGGGCGTTGTGGCGATTAGGACTTGGTGGGTTCGAATCCTGGTGTGATTATAACTTTCAAGTTTTATATTATCTGGTCAGTTCTCTGATTTTTACTTGTTTCATATCTTCACTGTGGGTGCATATTAATACCTGTGACATTATTTAACATGTGATGTTATGTTGCGGCCGTGCCCTTTGTTCCTGTTGATTGTTAATGTTACTGTATTGTAGTTAATTTTACTGTCAATATTATGTAGTTATGGATTTTTTTATGTATCCACCAGGTTCATGTTATGCTGAATTTGATGCGATCGATTTAATAGTACGATCGGTTTTATACTGCTATCAATATTATGTTATGTTCGATTTTATATTACAGGCGATCATTATGCTGCGGTCGATTTTATGTCACATGCGACATTTATGTTAGGGTGGAATTTATTATCCGACGGCAGATTGTGCGATTGTCAAACTCTACCATCATGCGATGCTCGCTCGTGGGCGAGTAATAGAACCACTGCAGGCACCGGTGATGCCTGGCTTCAGTCCTAGTGGACAAGTAATAGAACCACTGCAGGCACCGGTGATGTCTGGCTTCAGTCCTAGTGGACAAGTAATACTCATACACTAGTTCTGAGTATGCTCGCTCGTGGGCGAGTAATAGAAGCACTGCAGGCACCGGTGATGCCTGGCTTCAGTCCTAGTGGACAAGTAATACTGATACACTAGTTCTGAGCATGGTCGCGAGCTATCCCCACGGGGTGGGCAAGCCGCGGGTGATGGTTATCTATCATCCTCATTGGAAATGACGGTTAAAAGCTTGGAATTTCGCGGCGTGTAGAGTATGTAGGGTCTAGAGGGGTTAAAAGGCGGGAGGGTCGACTTCATGGCATCAAAGTGTTCACCATCTAGCTCAGTCTCTCTCCGCAGAGCAGCTGACTGCTGGCCGGGAGCGCTGCACAGAACACCAACTCCGTAGCTCCGGCTATTACCCCCAGAGGTTTCCGAAAACGAATCCACGCCTTCTGAGAACGAGCAGACGGCTAACCATTTCGCCACGGACACCCCGGAAGTGTTAATTCCCTGGCAGACTCCAGCACATAAAGGATCATGGTTCGTCTTTCCTTCGTGGCTTAGACTCGTTTCCGGTGAGCAAGATGGCGGCTGCAACAATTAATTGTCTTTCTTGTAAAGGAATATCAGGCAGAGGGCGCCGCGGGTGTTACAGCAGTGCACGGCCAACATCTGTTAGAAGACAACTGACAAGCTAGTGATGTAGTTATATACACTAATGGGTTTGTGGTAATAGATGAACGGAATGAGTGGGCCTTGGCTTTTATTGCCAATATATACTGCTTAAAAAGTGAGAGTTTGGCTATCTTCTAGAACACCGGATTCTCCTTCGGGAGACCCGGGTTCGAATCCTCGGGACGGTTTAGAGTTTTTTTCTGTCGGGGGCAAGCAGAAAATACTAACCTGCACAGTTTTCGGCGACTGCACTAGCCAGGCGGCCTTAATTCCTCAGGCTCAAAGACCCCTCTGCCATACACCGCAAGGTACTATACTGGCAGTAAATGACAGTTTTTATCTCAGCATCCATCGTGTCAATGGACGCTGAAGCTGTGACGGAAATATGCTTGGAGGACAGCACTGCCAGGCATGTTCTTTGCAACGGACGCACAGGGTATGCTTTGGAAAGTGGAGGAGGAGGGGTATAAAGAAGAAGAAGAAGAAGAAGAAGAAGAAGAAGAAGAAGAAGAAGAAGAAGAAGAAGAAGACTAGCTTGCCCCTCTCATCCCCCCCCCCCCCCCCCAAAAAAAAAAAAACACCAGGGGGACTCCGGTATGTTGTGAACGGAAGAAACAAAAAGTATCAGGTGAAAGGAGACACGTGATAAAGCTGGACTATCAGCTCGTGACTCACCAGTTACATCCATACAGTTCCTTGTTACGGTGGATACAAGATGGGTGTATGGTCGAGACCACTTCTTCTTATTCCCTGCCTATGATTCACCTGACCAGCATCATAGAGTCAGTATCACAACTTGGAATCCACCCCGATACAGATCTAACCAATGACCATTTGAACGTCTAGCTACCACACTGCCGCATTCCCTCCACATTTAGAGTAATCTATATTATCTATCGTTCACATGAAGCTGCTGTTACCGTATGTGTTCTAATTATTAACTGGGTGATACTGGAATGAAATCCTAAACAAGAACGAACCAGAAAGCACCAGTAACAACCTGTTACCTAGGATTCCAGGTCAATGTTAATAATTCCAGTCCGCCCAGCGACCCCTGACCCCCGTCCGCGAGCGTGTAGCCACTGCCCTGCGGCGGCCCTCGCCATCGTTAAGGTGATTTATTGTAACCATTGTTGATAGGAAGCAGCTGTTACCGTATTTCTTCTAATAAAAACAATAAAAGGGTGATGCAGGATCGGCACTTCTAAACAAGGACGAACCACACGTACCAGTCACAACCTGCTACCGAGGACAACTCGTGTTGAACAATAAGCAGGGGCTCTGAAAGGTTGCACGTAAACAGTCTGGCGTCCAGTCTCTGCCCCAACCTGCTGTGCCAATAGATCTCACTTTGTCCGTTGCCTCGTGGAATCTTAGCTGTCTGCACCTTGCTCTTGCACTTGACGCTCTATTTTCTGCAAGCCAGTCAGTGCGGTCTAATGTATTGATGTTTTTGGTGTGCCGAAAAATTAGACCCTGCGAATTTAGGCTGCAGTGAGTCTAACAAAGGCATGCGTTTGTCCACATGTTTATGTTGTCTTCCCAAATGTGTCGTTGTGCACACCATGCACACAGAACACCATGCACAGAACCATGTACATAGAACACTACGCATAGAATTGTGCACACAGAACACCATGCACAGTACACTGTGTACAGTATTCTATTGAGGTGTTCTGTGAACAGTGGTCTATTGACAGGTTCTCTGTACGGTGTTCTATTGACATGTTCTGTGCATAACGTTCTATTGACAGGTTCTGTGCACATTGTTCTATTAAAGGTTCTGTTCACGGTGTTCAATGTGAGGCTTTATACGCACAGTGTTCTGTTGAGTGGTTCTGTGTATGGTGTTCTATTGGCAGGTTCTGTGAAGAATGTTCTATTGAGAGGTTCTCTGCACGGTGTTCTATTTACATTTTCTGTGCACGGTGTTCTATTGACAGGCTCTATTCACGGTGTTCTATTGACAGGCTCTATTCACGGTGTTCTATTGACAGGCTCTATTCAGGTGTTCTATTGACAGGCTCTATTCACGGTGTTCTATTGACAGGCTCTATTCATGGTGTTCTATTGACAGGCTCTATTCACGGTGTTTTATTGACAGGCTCTATGCATGGTGTTCTATTGACAGGCTCTATGCATGGTGTTCTATTGACAGGCTCTATTCACGGTGTTCTATTGACAGGCTCTATTCACGGTGTTCTATTGACAGGCTCTATGCATGGTGTTTTATTGACAGGCTCTATTCACGGTGTTCTATTGACAGGCTCTATGCATGGTGTTCTATTGACAGGCTCTATGCATGGTGTTCTATTGACAGGCTCTATTCACGGTGTTTTATTGAGGGGTTCTGTGTACATTGTTCTGTGTGTTCAATAATTCTGTGTATTCTGTAGTAAGCAGATGACCATTAGACACGCCGTACTGTGCTGGATCCATATTTCTACAGTGATATGATCAATGTCTCGCCGGCCGCCTTTACTGTCCACGGATATTTCATGGTACCCCCTTGTTGTTTATTGAGTTCGCTAGCCTTGAACACGAGCGTAGTGCACAGAAATGCTATGACTACCAGTAGTAGTTGCTACTACTAGAACGTGCACTGGACTGATGTTGCGTGAGGGTGTGGCTTTCTCTGGACCCAGGTGTCACAGGTCAACGGGCGGGACCCACTCGACTTCTGAGGTGGCTGAGTCGACATGGAAGATGAGGCATGTGTAAATTCCGCGCTGATACGAACTCCAGCTCTGATACGGGGTCGGTGGGCTGGTCTGTACGTTCCGTGTTTAATTCTGGTATAAACAAACAGGATGTGTGGATTAGGGCAGTGAGCGGTGTTTTTGACAGTCACTAATTCACATGCAGCCATTCGACAAAGTGCTATTGCGTTATTCATGGTGATCTGGTTGAAGCTCTATTCAAGGTGTTTATGACAGGCTCTATCACGGTGTTTTATTGACAGGCTCTATGCATGGTGTTCTATTGACAGGCTCTATTCATGGTGTTCTATTGACAGGCTCTATTCATGGTGTTCTATTGACAGGCTCTATTCACGGTGTTCTATTGACAGGCTCTATGCATGGTGTTCTATTGAGGGGTTCTGTGTACATTGTTCTGTGTGTTCAATAATTCTGTGTATTCTTCTTCTTCTTCTTCTTCTTCGTTCATCCGGAGTTTTTTTTTTCGGATGTGATTGCGTTGTGCCTGTTTACAGCAGAGCTGCGTTCTTGCGCCGTTAGGCCGACACATCCGACTTCTGCGGGCATTTGTTGACCGGGTTAACCTTCCCGGGGATTCTGTGTATTCTGTAGTAAGCAGATGACCATTAGACACGCCGTACTGTGCTGGATCCATATTTCTACAGTGATATGATCAATGTCTCGCCGGCCGCCTTTACTGTCCCAGATATTTCATGGTACCCCCTTGTTGTTTATTGAGTTCGCTAGCCTTGAATCGAGCGTAGTGCACAGAAATACTACGACTACCAGTAGTAGTTGCTACTACTAGAACGTGCACTGGACTGATGTTGCGTGAGGATGTGGCTTTCTCTGGGACCGGTGTCACAGGTCAACGGGCGGACCCACTCCGACTTCTGAGGTGGCTGAGTCGACATGGAAGATGAGGTCCATGTGTAAATTCCGCGCTGATACGAACTCCAGCCTCTGACTAAGGGGTCGGTGGGCTGGTCTGTACGTTCCGTGTATTAATTCTGGTATAAACAAACAGCCGGAGTGTGTGGATTTAGGGCAGTGAGCGCGTGTCACAACACCCCGACACACCGAGTCCAGGGCTGGAAATCACCTGCAGCCGATTCGGAAGCAAAGTGCTTTGCGTTGATTTCAATGGTATGAGGCGTCGGTGGTGTAGAAAGCAATTGTAAAGTACTGATCGTCGTAAGGTCGCCTGCTAAATCACAAACAGTCAACAAAAATGCTGGGATAGATTGCGACGTCATGTAAAAGACACGCAGCTAACTTGATAAACCCATGCACCGATACGCCACTGCTCTGTGTTTCTGTCTCGCTGCTGCAACTTCCATTTATTGACATTTTCCAGTGCATAGTTAATTTGTCCTTCACTAATGCAAGCTCAGTTTTTAGCAATAAGTCAGTGGATAAATACACAGCTCAAATTCCTCACGTGCCACAGTGTAGATGTTATGTACCAACCACCTGGGGAATGTAGGTCAGACAACGGGAGCACCATCTGTATGTAAGGAAAAGTGCGGCCAGTGACCGCACCAGGTCTATTTGTAGCCCGTTATTTTTGTCATAGATCAGTAATCAGGTTTGATCAAATTTGTTATCTAACTCCCGCCTGACACAAGTCCAGCAGGCCTGACACAACTTTCAAATATGTCCCTGTGAGTACGCAATAGACAGCAGAACAGAACCTAGTACTCATATTTCATGGAGTGTGTTGCTGGGTTCCAGAGAAGAATACACAACATATCAAGAAGAGAGAAAATCATAAATGGTGAAATCAGGACTAAAGTCTGGGTAATAGCAGCGCTAGAATTACTAGAAAACAGTAAATTAACTATGTTACTGTCTGACAGTATACCATAATGAGCAATGACGTACAGACAACATGGAACCAGTAAATTAACTAGGCTACTGTCTGACAGTATACCATAATGAGCAATGACGTACAGACAACATGGAACCAGTAAATTAACTAGGTTACTGTCTGACAGTATACCATAATGAGCAATGACGTACAGACAACATGGAACCAGTAAATTAACTAGGTTACTGTCTGACAGTATACCATAATGAGCAATGACGTACAGACAACATGGAACCAGTAAATTAACTAGGTTACTGTCTGACAGTATACCATAATGAGCAATGACGTACAGACAACATGGAACCAGTAAATTAACTAGGTTACTGTCTGACAGTATACCATAATGAGCAATGACGTACAGACAACATGGAACCAGTAAATTAACTAGGTTACTGTCTGACAGTATACCATAATGAGCAATGACGGTACAGACAACATGGAACCAGTAAATTAACTATGTTACTGTCTGACAGTATACCATAATGAGCAATGACGTACAGACAACATGGAACCAGTAAATTAACTATGTTACTGTCTGACAGTATACCATAATGAGCAATGACATACAGACAACATGGAACCAGTAAATTAACTATGTTACTGTCTGACAGTATACCATAATGAGCAATGACGTACAGACAACATGGAACCAGTAAATTAACTAGGTTACTGTCTGACAGTATACCATAATGAGCAATGACGTACAGACAACATGGAACCAGTAAATTAACTATGTTACTGTCTGACAGTATACCATAATGAGCAATGACGTACAGACAACATGGAACCAGTAAATTAACTAGGTTACTGTCTGACAGTATACCATAATGAGCAATGACGTACAGACAACATGGAACCAGTAAATTAACTATGTTACTGTCTGACAGTATACCATAATGAGCAATGACGTACAGACAACATGGAACCAGTAAATTAACTATGTTACTGTCTGACAGTATACCATAATGAGCAATGACGTACAGACAACATGGAACCAGTAAATTAACTAGGTTACTGTCTGACAGTATACCATAATGAGCAATGACGTACAGACAACATGGAACCAGTAAATTAACTAGGTTACTGTCTGACAGTATACCATAATGAGCAATGACGTACAGACAACATGGAACCAGTAAATTAACTATGTTACTGTCTGACAGTATACCATAATGAGAAATGACGTACAGACAACATGGAACCAGTAAATTAACTAGGTTACTGTCTGACAGTATACCATAATGAGCAATGACGTACAGACAACATGGAACCAGTAATTAACTAGGTTTACTGTCTGACAGTATACCATAATGAGCAATGACGTACAGACAACATGGAACCAGTAAATTAACTAGGCTAATGTCTGACAGTATACCATAATGAGCAATGACGTACAGACAACATGGAACCAGTAAATTAACTAGGTTACTGTCTGACAGTATACCATAATGAGCAATGACGTACAGACAACATGGAACCAGTAAATTAACTATGTTACTGTCTGACAGTAACCATAATGAGCAATGACGTACAGACAACATGGAACCAGTAAATTAACTAGGTTACTGTCTGACAGTATACCATAATGAGCAATGACGTACAGACAACATGGAACCAGAAAAGTTAACTAGGTTACTGTCTGACAGTATACCATAATGAGCAATGACGTACAGACAACATGGAACCAGTAAATTAACTATGTTACTGTCTGACAGTATACCATAATGAGCAATGACGTACAGACAACATGGAACCAGTAAATTAACTAGGTTACTGTCTGACAGTATACCATAATGAGCAATGACGTACAGACAACATGGAACCAGTAAATTAACTATGTTACTGTCTGACAGTATACCATAATGAGCAATGACGTACAGACAACATGGAACCAGTAAATTAACTATGTTACTGTCTGACAGTATACCATAATGAGCAATGACGTACAGACAACATGGAACCAGTAAATTAACTAGGTTACTGTCTGACAGTATACCATAATGAGCAATGACGTACAGACAACATGGAACCAGTAAATTAACTATAGGCTACTGTCTGACAGTATACCATAATGAGCAATGACGTACAGACAACATGGAACCAGTAAATTAACTATGTTACTGTCTGACAGTATACCATAATGAGCAATGACGTACAGACAACATGGAACCAGTAAATTAACTAGGTTACCGTCTGACAGTATACCATAATGAGCAATGACGTACAGACAACATGGAACCAGTAAATTAACTATAGGCTACTGTCTGACAGTATACCATAATGAGCAATGACGTACAGACAACATGGAACCAGTAAATTAACTAGGTTACTGTCTGACAGTATACCATAATGAGCAATGACGTACAGACAACATGGAACCAGTAAATTAACTATGTTACTGTCTGACAGTATAACCATAATGAGCAATGACGTACAGACAACATGGAACCAGTAATTAACTAGGTTACTGTCTGACAGTATACCATAATGAGCAATGACGTACAGACAACATGGAACCAGTAAATTAACTATGTTACTGTCTGACAGTATACCATAATGAGCAATGACGTACAGACAACATGGAACCAGTAAATTAACTATGTTACTGTCTGACAGTATACCATAATGAGCAATGACGTACAGACAACATGGAACCAGTAAATTAACTAGGTTACTGTCTGACAGTATACCATAATGAGCAATGACGTACAGACAACATGGAACCAGTAAATTAACTAGGTTACCTGTCTGACAGTATACCATAATGAGCAATGACGTACAGACAACATGGAACCAGTAAATTACTATAGGTTACTGTCTGACAGTATACCATAATGAGCAATGACGTACAGACAACATGGAACCAGTAAATTAACTATGTTACTGTCTGACAGTATACCATAATGAGCAATGACGTACAGACAACATGGAACCAGTAAATTAACTATGTTACTGTCTGACAGTATACCATAATGAGCAATGACGTACAGACAACATGGAACCAGTAAATTAACTAGGTTACTGTCTGACAGTATACCATAATGAGCAATGACGTACAGACAACATGGAACCAGTAAATTAACTATGTTACTGTCTGACAGTATACCATAATGAGCAATGACGTACAGACAACATGGAACCAGTAAATTAACTAGGTTACTGTCTGACAGTATACCATAATGAGCAATGACGTACAGACAACATGGAACCAGTAAATTAACTAGGTTACTGTCTGACAGTATACCATAATGAGCAATGACGTACAGACAACATGGAACCAGTAAATTAACTAGGTTACTGTCTGACAGTATACCATAATGAGCAATGACGTACAGACAACATGGAACCAGTAAATTAACTATGGTTACTGTCTGACAGTATACCATAATGAGCAATGACGTACAGACAACATGGAACCAGTAAATTAACTATGTTACTGTCTGACAGTATACCATAATGAGCAATGACGTACAGACAACATGGAACCAGTAAATTAACTAGGTTACTGTCTGACAGTATACCATAATGAGCAATGACGTACAGACAACATGAACCATAATTAACTAGGTTACTGTCTGACAGTATACCATAATGAGCAATGACGTACAGACAACATGGAACCAGTAAATTAACTAGGTTACCTGTCTGACAGTATACCATAATGAGCAATGACGTACAGACAACATGGAACCAGTAAAATTAACTAGGTTACTGTCTGACAGTATACCATAATGAGCAATGACGTACAGACAACATGGAACCAGTAAATTAACTAGGTTACCTGTCTGACAGTATACCATAATGAGCAATGACGTACAGACAACATGGAACCAGTAAATTAACTATGTTACTGTCTGACAAGTATACCATAATGAGCAATGACGTACAGACAACATGGAACCAGTAAATTAACTAGGTTACCTGTCTGACAGTATACCATAATGAGCAATGACGTACAGACAACTAACAATTAACTAGGTTACTGTCTGACAGTATACCATAATGAGCAATGACGTACAGACAACATGGAACCAGTAAATTAACTAGGTTACCGTCTGACAGTATACCATAATGAGCAATGACGTACAGACAACATGGAACCAGTAAATTAACTATGTTACTGTCTGACAGTATACCATAATGAGCAATGACGTACAGACAACATGGAACCAGTAAATTAACTAGGTTACCGTCTGACAGTATACCATAATGAGCAATGACGTACAGACAACATGGAACCAGAAAATTAACTATGTTACTGTCTGACAGTATACCATAATGAGCAATGACGTACAGACAACATGGAACCAGTAAATTAACTAGGTTACCGTCTGACAGTATACCATAATGAGCAATGACGTACAGACAACTAACAATTAACTAGGTTACTGTCTGACAGTATACCATAATGAGCAATGACGTACAGACAACTAACAATTAACTAGGTTACTGTCTGACAGTATACCATAATGAGCAATGACGTACAGACAACATGGAACCAGTAAATTAACTATGTTACTGTCTGACAGTATACCATAATGAACAATGACGTACAGACAACATGGAACCAGAAGTAGAGGCCGGCCGTGTACACGATGGACAGAGCAAATATCAGTCCACGACAATCTCCATATCTGAAGCCCATAAGCAGACACTGTCCCGCTACTTATGCTTCACCTCGACGCCGAAAGGTACAAGAAGAACAAGTCGTTAGTCGTAGGTCCAATTTCACGGTAAAAGGTCATCCCATAATAATCCGCTCCTGTGCCAGTGAATATTACACAAAATGATCCTCACTGCCCCATGTGCAAAGTGAAACCGACAAAGTCCCGACAAACCAAAGCGCACAGACATACATGCATAAGGCCGCTGTCAGAATGCCAACACAACAGTCCGCCATTGAAATTACAGTTTATCGTCGATGGAAGAGACAGTCGCTTAGAAAACCAGCAGTTGCACACACATTACTACATAAGACAAAGCCAGTTAGTTCAGCAACCGACCGACCGCCGTTTTTCTGAACGTGCAGTTCACAATACAAACCATCTCGGACAAATGCAGGAACTATATAAGATGAAGATGTTTCTCGGTGCATGGTTCTAGGTCCAGAATTCTGTGCCCAGATCATATGTATTGTGTTGTGAATGAAGAGGTTATGGTTGCAACGTTCTGTGCACATGGTTCTTAACACCGACTCTGTGCACATGGTTCTTTACACCGACTCTGTGCACATGGTTCATTACGCCGACTCTGTGCACATGGTTCTTTACACCGACTCTGTGCACATGGTTCTTTACACCGACTCTGTGCACATGGTTCTTTACACCGACTTTGTGTACATGGTTATTTTCGCCGACTCTGTGCACGTGGTTCTTTACACCGACTTTGTGCACATGGATCTTTTCACCGACTCTGTGCAAAGGATGTTTAATCACGCGGTTTTATAAGCAATGTTTCGTGCACAGAGTTTTTAATCCATGCTTAATCTTTGTCTTGTGACCGCGTTTGTATCAGCAGTATTTCGTACACAGTCTTTAATCCAATGCTTACCTTTGTCTTATGACCGCGGCAAGGAGTTCGTTCCACACGCCGGTCAGCTCGACTAAAATGTTGACTTCTCGTCCTTGACTTGGGGATGTTAATTACAGAATCTCAGAAGTCGGAGTGGGTTCGCTTGATGGCGAGGGACACTGGTAATAGGGAAAACTAGCCCACACACAAAGATCAGTCCAGTCCACTGCCCAGTAGCACGTGTATGGACAACGCTTGAGTTCAAAGCGGCCGAGGAAAAGACACAATATGTGGCTGTTGCAGATGAGGACGGAGAACGCATGGGAATATCCCGAGGGCTATTATATTAGTTCTTGCCTCAACTCAACTCAACGCAGCTCAGCCCAGCTCAACTCAATTACTCAACTCCACTCAGCTCAACTCAGCTCAACACAACTCATCTCAACTCAACTCAACTCAACTCAGCTCAGCTCAACTTAGCTCAGCTCAACTCAACTCAGCTCAACTCAAGTCAGCTCAACTCAACTCAGGTCAACTCAACTAAGCTGAGCTCAGCTCAGTTCAACTCTACTCAACTCAACTCAGCTCAATTCATCTCAACTCAGCTCAGCTCAACTCACCTCAGCTCAACTCACCTCAACTCAACTCAGCTCAACTCAACTCAACTAAGCTTAACTCAACTCAACTCAACTCAACTCAGCTCAACTCAACTCAGCTCACCTCAACTCAGCTAAGCTCAGCTTAGTTCAGCTCTACTCAACTCAACTCAGCTCAACTCAACTCAGCTCAGTTCAACTCACCTCAACTCAACTAAGCTCAACTCAACTCAGTTCAACTCAACTCAACTCAGCACAGCTCAACTCAACTCAATTCAGCTCAGTTCAACTCAACTCAGCTCAGCTCAACTTCACCCCACTCTACTCAGCTCAGCTCAGCTCAACTCAACTCAACTAAGCTCAACTCAACTCAACTCAGCTCAACTCATCTCATCTCAGCTCAGCTCAACTCATTAACCCACATAAGGCAGTGTAGAACATGACATTGAACTACATATGACGTGTGTAACTACGTGTGATGTACTGGAGATAACTGCCATAACATTTTATAGTGAACTAGCTGACCCGGCCCGGCTTCGCCCAGTCCTTGGTGGGGAGCATCTCATTTAATTCATATAAGTAGTCATATAAGTTCCCGTTTCCGTTACCGACTGTCTGTCTGTCTGTCTGTCTGTCTGTCTGTCTGTCTGTCTGTCTGTCTGTCTGTCTGTCTGTCTGTCTGTCTGACTCAACCGCGTCCCCTCCGCCAGGGAGAGCGGTCAATCCTGGAGGGACCAGGAGGAGATACGGTGCCCGAGGCAAGAGCAGGGGAGATGAGGGAATCGTGGAAGGTTAGCCACTCCCTCAGAATACACGCAGGCGGTGTGCAGAGAGTTAGCACTCTAATCACGATACCACCACACCTCATGAAGCCAGAGCACAGTTGAGTAGACACTCAACAGGCCACGTTTTGCCAGCAGCGTGCGATGTGAGGTAACACGCACGAAGGAGAAGGTGACCCCCGCGTGGTGTGGAACCACGGGAGGGATGTTCGGGAGACGGGAGACTGGACTTGGGGGCGTTCACATCGTTTAGAATAACGTTATGGGTTTTTGTGTTCACTCGTAGATAGAGTTAGCATAGGGTTAGCAGTTTGTGTTAGATAATTCTGTGGCTGTATATTGTGTATTGCATTAGCGACTGTTTACCGCTTGTAAGCGAGCCAACGGCAATAAAATGGACCATGCATTTTGCCTCCCACACGACTTGCAAGTTGTCTTGTACGAGTGTGTGAGAAGTACCCGATGATGCCTGTCAGTTAAGTTGTTGACAGGCCAGGTAATTGTGGTGTCAAGAAGTGGTGCTTGGACGAAAGCGCCAAGCTAATACCCACAGTAAATGGTATTGTGGTTGTCAGAAGTGAAGCTTGAATGTAATATTCAAGCTACCTCACTCGTCCACGAGGCTCAGACTAGGGTTTAATTTTTGTAGTAACGATAATTTGTTGCAGACAGGAGAATTTTGCAAGCTAGAAATGTGCCTTATCGTGACGTATTAAACTGTTTAATTGTGTTTATGAAATATTTATTTAGTCAAAGTATGTATTCATCAAAGCTGTAAGTATTAATATTCTTGTTTCTGATATTTATTTATATATTTACCTTTTTATTGAGAAATGAGTACCAAAAATGATTCGCGGCGGGAGCGATACAAAACGAAGCCGACAATATCGATTTTTCATCGCGCTGTGCTGTGACGTCAGATGATTGACAAGCAGTCGTCTGGGCTCATTAGCATACAGCAATCGAGTGTGTAGAAATTTGCTAAACAGCTGCTCGCCTGAATCGGTACGTTATATCATTTATTATTTATTTATTTCAACTACTAAAGGAATATATTTATTTATTTAAACATTATGATGTTATTCTTATTTCTTTAAAACCAGATATGCATATTTTTGGTCATATTTTCTCTGTGTTTACCGTCACGATGGAACTATTTTTGGCCTGGCAGATGATACTTGCCTGCACAACACGTACAGAAATTAAATAGATTAGTAACATAAGGCAATAACTGATAGAGCAAGACAGGACATTGACATTTAAGTTATTTAATACATATTCTAGTTGTTCGTGAATCTGTCTGTCATTGTCTAAGTCATTGTCCATAGGGGTCTGGGTTAACATATCGTGTAATAGGCCTGATTACTACGGCCCTGCATATCAAAGGGCGAACTACACCTGATTACGGCCCTGTGTACCAAATATAGTTTGCTGGTAACGACACGTGTCTCCACCCTAAAGTACCAAGGTGACCTGTGGCAACGGAGTTCCGTTCCCCGATCCTCGGAACGTTAAAGCTGAGTACACTTATATATTTTGGCATGCAATTTGATTAATAGTGCATCTCTTTTTCAGCTGTAACGCATTGACATATTTGTATACTCTGTTTTTCTGCAAGATAAATCTGGGCAGGTTATAAACAGAAAGCACAACTGATAGTGATCAGATAAGAACCAACATAACATATCAAAGATAAATAACTGATTAAAGTCATCATTTCCTATCACTGTTAGCCAAGTACTAAAGTAAGATGGCAACTTTATCAGATTTCATAAAAGCAGGCAAAGAACTAGAATTAACAGGAAAAGAGCTACAACAATATGCAGATCAGAAATTTAAAGAAGCAAAAGAAGAACAAACACGAAAAGAGAATGCGGAGAGGGACGAACGTGCACAAGAAAGAGAACACCAAAAAGAACTAGCTGAAATAAATAAGCAAAAAGAGTTAGAGATTAAACAACAACAGTTACAGCAAGAGAAGGACATTGCAGAATGAGTCTGAGAGTGAAAGTGACTTACCTAATAACCAAGCAGAAAATGTTTGTGGTGCATACGATATGTTGAGCTTCGACAGCTGTGAACGATGTCACCAATTCCATACAGACGGAAAACTAGAATGTGGACATACAGTACCATTCTCATCTGAGAATGTAAACGCAGCACTAGCCTCCAGAGGCAATCTTGTGTTCCACAATGCTTTGGTCAATGATGTACCATGCCAGTGTTTGCTGGACAGCGGCAGCACCCTTATTGGTCTTCGGAAAGAACTGGTTAACCCGGGGTGATTACACAGGTGATACTGTCAAATGCCGTACCTTCTCGGGTAACATTAAAATTTTACCCTTTGGCAAAAGCCCATATTGATTCTCCTTTTCTCTCTGGTACCTTTACTTGTGCAATACTGAACAACCTTGCACTGATTTGATTCTGGGGTGCTTACCCCAACTAAAACATTGTACGATTGATAAAATAGTTGCATGGGAAAAGTAAAGGCAACCATTACAACAGCCAAACAGACACTTCAAAACATCATAACATATTACAAGATGAGACACTACTGATGCTTTCTACAACCAGCACAGATGACAAAACAACAGAAACTTTTACACCACCAGAAATCTACTCTTATGTGTCTCCATACTTAAAATTGCTAAAGGTCAAAGCCAGAGTGACCAAAAATGCATCTTGTTTATTTAACTAAGAATGGCATTTCAACTACAGGGCATGCTACTGGTAACCATGAACAGGTGTTACCTGAACAATACCGGTTAACTATGCCAAAATATGCACATAAAACCCCGGGGACTGGTCGTCTTGCATACAACAACACCAGACCAGGTTTTTCAAGAAGATAAAATTATGTTGTCAAAATGGTTTGCTGTAATGCCCTGTCAAAAATTGGGTACAAAATTTTAAAAGGGTAAACATCCTAAAACTGAAGTACAACCTTCTATACTGGCTCCCAAGCCATTTGATAGGGGAAAAGGGTCAGTTCAACAAACACACAACAACGGGGCAAGAACCAGTGATCTTGAACTTGATCAAAACAGATTTGGCTACTTTCAAACCCGCGAAATGGGAAAAGACCCATTCAAGCTGGTAAAACCATGGTACATTTGGGCTAGAAAAAAAGATAAACAACAAAATTAGAGATTTTTCCATTTCAACAGGGAAAACTTTTTTTTTCAAAACAACGACAAAAGTGACAGACGAACAAGTGCACCCCCCAACCCTAGTGATCAGACGCAGACATCCCAAAAGCAAAAACACTAGTTAGTGAAAACTGGCAAATCGACGAAGGGCATACATTTGGGGAAAGGATAGAATACACTGAATTTAAACAGAAAACGAAAGACTGGACACTACAACCCACCCGAAACTGAGACATGCCTTTGACAGAAATGGGGACTTTTCGGGCTCACTGTCAAACCAAACAAAGTCAAATTAAAGCCTAAAAAAATTTATTTTTGGGCATTTTTATTTTTCCCAAATCCCAAATGTAGACTGACCAAAAGTGTACCAAAAATTTTGAATCTGACCATGTCTACCAGAAATAAACGGGCAGAAGCCCTGGAATTTGTGAAATTCTCAGAAAATTTAAAATTCCAATGTTTTATAATATTTGAAAATAAAAGTAAAAATGCATTATTAATTTTTGCATTGTCCAAAATTTAAAAAATCTTTTTTTAACATTTTAATCTCCGCTTGCCTAACCGAGGCTCGTTTTTTATTTTAGGGCAAAGGGCCCGCAGTACTAGGGCCCTTTTTGGGGAGAGCATCTCCCACCCAGCTGCTACGTGGAGCCATAAGATCAAACCCGCTTAGTCCAGAGATTAAAAACCACAGGTGCAGCACATGGGTCACTATGCGGGAGAAAGCTCCAGCGGTTTGCCCGGGGGTGCGCTGCAAAAGTCCAGACTTTTACAACCCCCGAGTGCGGGGCATTCATAGAGTTTGCATCAATGACCGGGTTCAGGTGGTCAATAAATTTTTACACCCCTAAAAGGATAAATCCTGAAACCCCATAATAATGTAGAGGATAGTTTTGTACTGGAAAAAGTACAATAAACTATGTAAATAGGGTTCATAACAACCCCTGGGGTCCCTTTAAAAGTGGACCAAGTCAACGAACTATCATGTGTCCGTAGACAAAATTAAAAATTTAAAAGGAAACCGGGGCGGGCAGAAAAAATTTTTTGGAAAAAAAACTTAAAAAGTGTTTTTAAACCAAAAACCAAAAACC
>JACEFZ010000522.1:0-73580 GCA_014155875.1 Cepaea nemoralis | reverse complement strand
TGTCTGTCTTCTGTCTGTCTGTTTTGCCTGCTGCTGCCTGCCTGCCTGCCTGCCTGCCTGCCTGCCTGTCCTGTCTGTCTGTCTGTCTGTCTGTCTGTCTGTCTGTCTGTCTGTCTGTCTGTCTGTCTGTGTCTTGTATTACAAAGTAAGACAATATACAGGCAGAAATATTCAAAGGTTCATTGGAGATACTCATTACCATACAGCGACAATAACAATGAACAAATAAGCACTTTTTAAGTGCCGTCAATTACTTACAGTTGGGTACTTTGTTGAACTTTTGAACCGAATCCAAATTATAATGTTTCGCAATTCAATGAAAGACTACCCTTTCGACATTTACAATCCTGAACGTAGTTTAGGGCAAAATCTTTGAAGGAACTAACATACGTATCTTTTGAAGGAATTAATATTTAGAACGTGATACAGGCGTATCTATTATTACGTGGAAAGTCTGGCGTAACCAGAGAGCAAAGATTACCGTCAATTCTCTTGCTTGGCCGCAATGTCTGCTCTGCAATAAGATACTTGCAATATTCTGATCAGATTGCTGTGTGGCTGGCTGACTGATGTTATGTACAGTCAAGTTAAAACTACCGTACGTAACGTTGTCTAGAACATAACAAGCGGCTAATAAATGCTGGCGCTGATTGTGACGTCCTGTAAAAGGGCATGCAACTAATTTTCATTGTCATCATAAATAAAGGACTGATTGAAAAGAGACGAAAACAGTTAAGAATGACAGAAAGCTAATTTAAGAGAAAATAAAGAAATTTAAGAACGGTGCAAGCGTTAGTGAGAAACAGATACAATGCACTAGGCTAAAATACAAAGCTTTAATGAACAATGGAAAATGCTGAAAAACAATCTCAATCTATATGCAAGCAACGATAAATTACAGAAAAGAAGACAAAAAGCAAAGAAGAAATGGATGACTGAAGAAATCGTAAAGTTGATGCACAAAGAGGAAACACATAAAATTGTCGAAGAAGAAAACGATAAAAAAAACAAAAACAAAAACAAAGGAAAAAAAGACAAATACACAAAGGCTAAAATAAATAAATAAATAAATAAATAAATAAATAGGCTAAATGAGTAATGCAACACAATTAAAATAAATTTTCTTGAAAACATCAAAAACATGCACTGACTATTCAATGACTTAACAGCCAGATGTTGTTTGAAATGAAAGACAAGAAAAGTATTATTCTTTCCCTAATTTTGCGAGACGACAAACGCAGGTGTCAAACCGTTGTCCGAGTGCGACCTTGACACGGGCGACATGTGCATTTCATTTTATTCACATCGCTTTCTAGACTAACCAGTACTTTATTGTGTGATATGACCACCCTTATTTCTAAGAATATTTCCTGCTATCCAGTATAGGTTGGTTCGACCTAGCAGGCAGATAAATAAATAAAAAACAAACATCCCCTTCATTGGAGACTCGAATATGCTCCTACCGTACGTGTCCTAGGCACCAAGCTACCCTTGCTGCCATTCTGATGTAGGTACCGAACATCTTTTTCAATGCACACTTATTTTTCTGGATTTTCAGTCACCTTTAACATTTCTATCATATGGAGAGAAGCCAGAAACGTCATGAACAAGATCTCTTACCCATTATTTTTGCATTCTATGTTGCAGTCTACTTTCTTCGACAAGGTCTATCATTCCTTCCAGCATTATGTTTATAGACCTTGTGACCTTTGTCAAGATCGATGTTAGTTTATAGCGGGTCCAATTTTCTCCCGCTGAAATATCTTCCTAACGCTGTATTTGATACTCACAGACATGTGTATGTCCATTACTTTTAGAAACCAGACTACATAAAAGGTCTCATAAAATCTCCTACTACAAAATCGACCCAATAGCCAGATCTGTGTTCCATAAAATGCGGTATTCGGTTCCAGCTAACAGAGCCACTTTTCATATCAAGTTACATCTGCGCTTGATTAAGTGGCATGCGTCTTCAACATCACTTGACTATCTACGACGATTGACAGTAGCTAACGACGCAACGTAACATTGAAGTTAATGCCCTTCCTTCTTTTTTTCGTACAATGCTGTGCGGTGTTGGTGGTCATATCTGTCCGTGGTCTTCTGTCTCATACTACCAACAATGTTAAATACCGACCTTCCTCCATGTTATAATTGCCAAACCGTCTAGCATTTTGTTGGTCTCCCTCTGCCTCTTTTCCCGTCCAAATTTTCTCTTTTCACTAAGTACTCAAGCTTTCCCCTTCTTATGATATGCCTATAGAAAGTGGATTGTCTCCTGCTGAAGCCAGCCCCAAAGTCTCTCCGTGAGTTAAATTCTTTCAGGATATCTTCCTTACGCTTGTTATATGTCCTTCGTGTTCTCACCAGTTCTTCTATACAACCACATATCCACAGCTTTCACACAATTCCTCACAAGCCTGTTCAACGTCCACGATTCATTTCAGTACAGCGGGATAGAGCTCTTAAGAAATCTTTTCCCCAGTTTTGTTCGTTACCTTAAGTTCTTGTTTCCCTAAGAACACTGCATAAGTCTTGTTCTCCGATTTTATTTTAACCGTCAGGTCGCCTATCAAATAGTGATAATTCAGTGTTTTCATTGTCTGTAGTACTTAGAAGTTTTATGCAAAATTCCTTTCTAATTGATTCATCCTTATCATTTGTTGGTGCGTAACACTGGATCACATTCATGTTTACTTACTTTTTTGTGGTTCTAAATGTTGCTTCTATTATTATAGAACTCACTGCTTTCCGCTCTATTAGTGCTTTCTCTGTCTCTTTAGATAGCATTAGAACAATTCCTTTATTCTGAGGGGTATCTTCGTCTGTATGGCCTGAGGCCAGCACTGTTTCACCTGTGTTTAGAAGCCCTTTCTATTCTCCATTTCACCGTGTTACTCATAATCACATAGTGGTAATCTTATAATATTTCATTTCCCAAACAAAATATGCTTTTTTTACCCATTGCATACGTAGTATAATTTCAAATTCAAGTTCTGGAGATTTTCATTGAAAAATAAAGAACGTTGGCACCTGAAACTACTCGCGTTCTTCATTATTAGTCGCATGCTATCACATTGTTCAGATGTTCCCACATTTCCTTCTAATAGACAGGCAGATGGACATACAGTCATGCAGAGTCACACACTCACTCACACACACATACACACTCACAATTTGTAATATCATCATCATCGCATGCCTTGCCACAGATCTCTGTACATGGTGCTATGAATCAACCTGTTAATGATGATGCTCCATACAACCGTCTAAGCCCATACAGCATCATTTCTCTTGGTCTGCCTCTGTTTCTTTCCCCACGGATCTTTTCAGTTATCAACGATATTCTCTAATGTCTCGCTTCTCATCAAATGACCAAAGAATACAGTTTGCCTCTCTCTTGAAGTTGTATATAATGTCCTAATTTCATTAGCCTCTTACAGTCATTAATTGTTAGTTACTATGGCAGTCCATGATATTCGCAGTCATTAATTGTTAGTTACTATGGCAGTCCAAGATATTCGCAGCATTTGTCTCAGGAACCACATCTCCGTTTATTGCAATCTTTTTTCTAATTTGTTAATTAACGTTGCACGATTCCATGCCAGGCAACAAAACGGGTTCTATATAACATTTCATCACTCTTTTTCTTACATTCAATGACAATGACTTAACGTTTAAGATACTTTTCATTTTCTGGAATGCAGATATTTGCTTGAACTATTGTATAAGACACTTTTCATTTTATAGAATGTAGATTATTCTCCTCTCTGCAGTGCATCTTTCCCTGATGTTATAATTGCCTCAAGGTATTCAGATTTGTCAACTTGGTTAGCTTTTTCCCTTTTATTGTCACCTCATATTTAGGTGTCATCATTTTCTTTGATATAATCATTTTTTTTTCTAGCTGAATACAAATACAGGTCTTTATTTATTGAATAAAATAATGTGTTCAGTAAATTTAGGTACGGTTTTTCTAAATAGAAAGTAATCAACAACCCATCCACTGTTTTCTCAATTTCTGTGATGCAATTTTCGAATATTCATTACATGTTTGTCTGACTGTCGAATAACAAAGGGGTGCAATTTTATTTTCCCCCTTCATTGAATAGCTATTTTTGTAAGTAAAGTAAAGTAATGTAAAGTAAATTAAAGTAAAGTAAAGTAAAGTTAAAGGAATTGGCTCTTTTACACGCATATAGGAGCATTAGGTACACGGTGCTAGACTAAAATTGTTTATAGACGGTACTCAGTGCGTTATGTGGTCAGCTTTTACCTCCCAAGTCAGTTCTTGGTACCCATTTTAGGCTGTGTCAACATGGGAGCCTAGGTCAATTGTAAAAGTCCGAAATCGCCCCGATGCGGTTCGAAATCCCGGGCCGGTGGTACTTCTCTGATGAATATGACAATGATACTCAGTATCGCTGTAATGGCACCCCCTCTCTATTCATAGCCACAAAATTGTACCTTATTGTTTCCCAAACAAATTATTACAAAAACGGAGCTTTCATCTTTCAACAGCATACACTGAACGCGATGGACGTAAACGACAAGATTACAACTAATGTATTATTAGCGCACTATTCACAGATTTAACGAGTCCCACACATACGTTAAAAAAATAAAAAGGTATTTTTGTTGTTTCGTTGGGTGGCATAAAACTAATTACACATCTAGTGCACTTTTATGTATCTGTCCAGGAACTGTATATAACAATTGTAATGACCTTTAATCACATCATGGGGAGTTTTGGGTATCTGACACTAGCTCCATATTTCTATAGAACAATTAGCACTGGATGGGTGGTGTAGTCATTCTTACACCGACTGATATTATACTCAGAACATTCCCTGATACCTATTTTAAGATGGGTGGCCTGTGAGTCCAGGTCAATTGAACACGAAACCGCCATTTTTTAAATTTTTTTTTGGGGGGGGGGGGGGGGGGGTCGAAATCGCGACCAACTGATCAGCCGGCAAGCGTGCTAACCACTACACCACTATTTCTTCACATAGGACTACCTTGACTTTTCACATATTCTTTGTTTGCTTCCAGCAAGAAAAACTACAACCACCTAGTTAAATGACAACGTGAGTAGTAGTAATAAGGTAGATGCTGATTATACGGGAAGGCAATAATTTCCGTTATAATGCTGTAAAAAGGGTGGGGGGGGGGGGGGGGAGATTTAACAGTTGACTGTGGAATTAAATATAGTCAAACTTGTTAAGTGTGCAGTCCAGGTCCTCCGACTTGTTTACTTTTTGATCTAACCTGAGTTTAGAATCATCTGATAATATCTCTTCCATTTTACCTGGTAGTCTGACATGTCCATCAATACTGCACCACTTCCCTTGTCTGGTTTCAGTATTACGAGGGTTTTGTTAGCCTTTAACGCTTTTAAAGCAGTAAGGTGTTCGTTGGTCAGCGGACATGTCTGTTTAGAGGGTATTGTGCGATACTGGTGTTCTAAATCTACCAGTTTGGCCTTCAGCCACCCGATCGACTCAGCAGAAGAAGGTGGTAACTTAAGAGACTTGATCAAACAACATTTCAAATTGTGCTTGCGGCTCAAAATGCAAAACTCAAAATGAAAAAAATGGATGCAAAAATGAGGAAAGAGATCCAGTCACTTGTGAATGCGAGACTCATCAGTGAGGCCACTGCAAAAACGTTCACACCGCGTGGATCCCAGACTCCCCAGATGTACGGTTTACCCGAACTTCACAAGCCCGGCATCCCGCTAAGACCGACCCTGCCCATGGTTAACTCTGAACAACACCGAATGGCGAGATGGCTAGCCGAAATTTTAAAGCCAGTACGACAGTCCTTCGATCCAAAAATACTCAGAGATACATTCGAACTGGTGGAATTATTGGATACTATGAACATACATAAAAACATATGACACACCTGACGAGATGCAGCGAAATATATCAGGCAATAAATCGTGCAGTCTATTGTTTGTTTCTTCATTATTCAAATTCACTACGGGAAAACAATTTTTTGAATGAGAAGAATTGTTATGATATACGAATCATGTGTTAATGGCACCATCTGTCAACCCGCCATCTACTCCGTGGCACTCATCCTTTGCTTTCTCATGCAGCTGTATCCATTCTCTACCAAATTATTCATCCCTGTCATTAATTCTCTTCTCCGAGTGTTGGATTTTGGGTCTCGTAAAAATACGAAACATATAATCGACGTATGTCGGTTCTACCATTACATGTGCACTATTCCCAGCTAATACACAGTTTTAAAATTTAAGTAGTCAATTCTGGTGGTGTTCCTAATTGAAAGTGGGTAAGTACGCGATCCAAACTCCTTTCGGTGCTTGCTTGCTTGCCTGTGTTCGTTGGCTTGAGCTCCAACGCGAAGTCATTTATGTCGGATGAAGGCATCCTGTTGTCCAACATCAGTGTGATGTCATACATGACCTGAGGTTTGCGTGAGTATCCTTTGTCCCATGTCTGGCTTATTGGTGTGCAGACTGGTGGTTCCTCGCCGTACAGGCAGACACTCTCCGACTTCGGAGGAATCAACGATCCTATTGACTTTAGCCAGGACCCCGAAGGGACCTGTTGTCCAGGACGCTCGACGAGGACGTTTCAATAGGTCTTGGCCAGTATATAACCCAGCCCTGGTGCCTTGGAAACACCTCTGCGTCAGAACTCCTTTCAGTGTTCTCCGCAACTAGAAGAGCTTCCTTTGATCTGGATTGGCTGAATTATTGGTCTCAATTGGCTGAGTTATTGTTCTCAGTTGATTGAGTTATTGGTCTCGATTGGCTGAATTATTGGTCACTATTGACTGAGTTATCATTCTTTCCTTATATTTCGTGGTTCATTGGATTCGAAGCTAGTATTCTATACGGGATAGGATATCCAGTTCCACGCCAACCCCGATTAGTACTCTCGTACGCCATGCATGTTAGGTTTCATTGTTACTATCCTTTATTTCCCCCTTAAGGACATCTGTAACACACGTGGGATTCACATAAATGGGCGAAACACCATGAAGGCTTGTTGCGTTCGTTTACAATTCCACGGCGGTTGCAAATCGAGAAGAGTATTTCAAATAGGCGGGAGAGCAGGCTCTAATTACAGAAGTTTGTTTCTATACACGTTATACTCGTATTACACCTTCTTTCTCAACCTCTGTTTCCACAGTATGCTCAAACCAGATGGTTAATTTAACTTCGTGTGTCCTGTTGTGTCTTTATCTTAATCCCCTCATTCTTCTGTTGTGTCATTCTCCTTATCCTCTCATCTGACAACTTTTAATATGATATCTAGCCACTCCCGGAGATATAACAGCATTAGCAACACAATTTAATAGACAGATTCAAGATACTGGCGGCTTGAACGAACAAAACAAACACAATGAATGCCAAGACATACTCTGGTAAATACAGGTAGACGACGAGAGAGTGATCACGTCAACATCAGTCGAATGTTAAGTTGAACTCAGACAAGAACCGACATCACAGCACTCGGGACATTCCAATACGTGTTCCGTCCTCATCTGCACAGCCAGCGAAGAGTCCCAATACTAAAGGTTCTAGTAGTGGTCTGAATATTTGGCCGTCTGTCCTTTCCTCGGAGTCATGAGGATCGGCAAGATCATCTGGCTCATGCACGAAGCACCATTCTCTTCAAACTGTGATGAATCTATTTGTTCTTCTGCACTATGCACACTTCCAAAGGGTTCCCGACCACATCTGCCTTATCATGAAAAAATTACCCACCAAACGGTATAGACCCAGCCAATCTGTCCGAATGTTGATTGGTCAATAATGCATGGGGTTTGCACCATATACCATTATATATCTCAAGGTTGGAGATGGGTCCTTTATTTTTTTTTCACTTAGGTATTGAGCAAAAACGTCACTATAAAATATCGTAGCAATTTATTGTTGCTCCATGATTAATTTAACACTACAACCTGATAGCTATTCTGATCCTAATGTTTTGCACAGATTGCATTAAATCATCGAAGTATTAATTACAAACATTCATCCATTTAGTAATGAAATAATCGAATTAATTCATTTCCTAGCGTGTTTGTGCGGAGAGGATGGAGGGCAATTTCCGAAGCTTGTATTAAGCAAAAAATATGTAATGTGAATGACGTCTAACATTTCTCTTTAGGAAAACGACAGGGTAATTCCTGCAAGCTTTAGTTAGGTGCCTGCCCTTTACAGGAAGTCTCAATCAACCCCAGTATTTTCTGGCTGTTTGTGAATTTCTAGACAAGTTTACGTTCAGTAGTTTGTCATTGATCTCTAAACGTCCGACGTTCATACCACTTAACGCAGAAGCCACAAACGAATGAGGGAGGCTGAGTGGTCTCGAGGTATGGTGTCCGCCTCGAGTGCTGTAGGTCCCGGGTTCAAACCCCGGCGAGGGTCAGGATTTTTTCACGCGGACTTCTAGTAATAAAATTGCCCCTGGTCTCAGGGTAGTGAGATCGGACGCCTGTGTGTATTGTTGCGCACGTAAAAATCTCTTGGCAGTTGGAAATCGAAAAAGAGTAGCCTAACGGCGCTGCCCGGGCAAAATTTCGAGTTAAAAATCTACCCAAAGTATTTCAGAATCCTCGCCGGTGCTCCGGAGTTCATGCACTGAGCTGAGACTCCTTGGGCTTCAGGCTTGAGTTAGGAGTAGAACGGAGCCATTATGGGTTACACCCGTGTGCCGTGATATTGATCCGTCGACTAAACTAAACTAAAACTAAACCACAAACGAATGCACGATTTCTTGCCAGACATATTTCGCTGCATCTCGTCATGTGCCTACTGCCTACAGGTATTGAGCGCAGTTCGTGAGCCGGGTACCAGGTGATCGAAGCTCAGCTGCGACCGATTTGTGCAGCAGACCGTGTCGCGTCGTGTTATAACGTGGTATGGGAGCCGGTCGTTCAGAAAGCAATGGCAAACTACTGAACGTAATACATCGTTCCTGGAAGAAGAGGCGAGGGTCGGCCATCAGGAAGCTGGACATAGGGCATTGCAGACAGCTATTGTATGAGGGTGCATGGGGCAGGGGATATTGCCGGAGATAAGTAGGTTTTCCAGCGCATCATGATGAGAGCGGCGTTCTGCAAAGGACCTGTTACATGATGATGATTTTAATGTCGCATCTTGATGGTATCTTTTTCATTTATAAAACCTTTTATTTATAATTTGAATATTCAAGTTAAGCCCTTTTTTGTACTCTCTACTACAACAGCGCCCAATAATTGTTGCATCTATTATTCTAATTTCAGCGACCAATACTGTCTCATTTGTATAATGTAAATTGTTTATACAAAACCTTCAGCGTATATTCATAATCTGTCGTTGATATCTCTCGTTATTATAATGCTAGGAAGAGAGAGAGAGAGAGAGAGAGAGAGAGAGAGAGAGAGAGAGAGAGAGAGAGAGAGAGAGAGAGAGAGAGAGAGAGAGAGAGAGAGAGAGAGAGAGAGAAAGTCCGAGAGTCGGTGACACAGCGCCTTATTTGATCGTAATTGCCACCTTATTTTCCCTTTAAAGTAATGTTTAATGATTCCAGTAAATAGTTTTTATCATTCTGAAATCTTTCCCATTAATTTTAATATCCTCTAACATTTATGATTATTTCATCATGTTTAACTGTATCAAATACTTTGATGTATCTATAAAGATATAGATTTTTATGTGACGCGATTGATCTTTCTATTAGTGTTCCTAATATGTATAAACCGGTCTCCCTAGCTTAGGTGTTCACGTCTTTCTTAGTAATCTCGTATATTCTCGTGAGTAACCTAACCTGCGCTAGAATCGGTAGCGGTTCTCGCCGCATTGGTAAGTTGCGGGGTATGTGAGCCGGTCGCTCATAAAGCAATGGCAAACTACTGAGCGTAATCTTGCCTAGTACACCAACAGCTGCTGAAAAATGATGATGTTGACAGCAACGTCCTGTGAGGGATATATTAAAAATATGTATAATACATTATTTGCTCGTTTCATGTCCACAAACTCATATTCTTCACACATTTCTATCTTTATTTTTTTTTTCGTAGTTCTGATTATAATTCTGAGTTGAAGATCCGTGACATGGTTTGTGAGGTTGAGCGCACGAATTTGTTTTCTTGCAATTGCTTCTAGTGTCTTGGGTATAGCTATAAATACAGATTTCAGTTTATTACGATGTATTTATCCATTGTTGTAAATATCAATTAACAATTTAATTACTATGTCTATTCCGTATTCACACACAGTAATTGTGATATTGAAAGTCTAGACATGAAAGAAACAACAGGGGGAGATACCTAGAAGAATATTTGTTAACAGAGCAAAAATATTTTATATTTTATATTTATTGTTCAGAATATGAATATCTGTTCAACTGAAAAGAAAAAAAAAATGACAGCGGGAATGCTTCACTTGTATTATGTCATCTCTCCTATATGGCAACACCGGCCATCGTTCAGATGTATGTATGTCAGAACTTGTACAAGATCATTGTACTTTAATTTAATCAGTTCTCTTCAGCTCGGTAAGCCTGAACCCTAAATGTGATTGTGTGCTTTTGTGGTTAATTGTTTTCTTGACATACTATCTTATTTTATCCTGGATTTTGAAATCCAGTATTTTGAAAATAGCCTTGTCTGCCGAAGTGGTCATCGTATGTTCGAATCTACATCACAGACCTGGGCTCCTGGGTCGACCCAACCAAACATGGGTAAAACAAACTTGTCTGGGAAGTAAAGGTGGCTTAGTGTATACCCAATAGGGTTCATGGCGTGAACAAGGGTTTTTATTTTCACTAGAACACCACAATGTCTCGTGACCAAGCCTGGAAGCTTACTTTATATTTGCATACTTTTGAATAGTTGTTTTGATATCTTTTCTGTCCAGATCACTCTTTGTACCTAGTGATAATAGCAAATCTCAAAATCTTCAAAGTTCTTTCCATCTGTTTTTTTAAAGCCCATAGTTCAAGGCTGTTGTGGTGCTGCAAGCTCAATCCATCTGTATTATTTACAGGCCAATGTTTAAAGCTGTTGTATTGTTGTAGTTCAATCCATCTATTTTGTACAGAAGCCATGGTTCAAGGCTGTTGCAATTTTACACGTTAAAGCCATCTGTTTTGTTCAGAGGTCATGGTTAAAGATTGTTATATTGTTACAAGTTCAATCAATCTGGTTTGTTTAGAGCCCATGGTTCCGAGCTATTGTTATAAGAAAGGTCTACGTAAAGTAAGTAAAAGACCCCTTTTTACAATATGATAACAACTGGTAACATCGTGCCAGCCCTATATATTTAGACCAATCGGCACTCAATGGGTTGTTGACTGGACGCAGTATCTTCTCAGGACATTTCCTGGCACCCATTTTTACAATGGGTGTGCCTGGGAACCCAGGTTTTAAAAAAAAAATAAATCCTGCCTGGAAGGAACACTGCGGATCAGTGGTAGCTCAGTGGTTGACAAATATAGTAGGCTGGAGATCAATCCCCAGTGGTGACAGCGATAGATTATGTCGTAACCAATAGGGATCTGTTCGCAAAAACTGCCAAGTGCCATAAGATCTATAAAACACAGGGCTTGTACAGGGTGTATTGTTAGTGACTGTGCAGTGTTTGGAAATATTGCCGGTCCATGTTTTGTATTTACCTATTATGTTTACAGAGGGTGAATACAAAACTTGGACCGGCAATATTTTCAAACACTGCACAGTCATTAAAAATACACCATATATCATGTCTCCAAAAGTTTCAAGGCTCGTAAAAAGTCCTTTTTTATTTTTGCTTTTATTATTTTAATACACTCTGGGATCAGCCACTTCAATAAAAATGAATACCTGACAATGTTGAAAAATTGTCTGGGAGACAAAGACAGCGAGGAAGGCAAATGGACAGCTGATGTATGCCATAAGTTAGTACGTGTAAAGTCTAAAGATTTAAAACCCATTTATCTGTCATCGCATTAGTGTATACTATAATTGTGAGCACTTTGTCAGCTGACTGGCGTGTTTTAGCTTCCTAAACATTGTAATCCGGTCTCCGTGGCGAAGGTGTTATGGACGCGGTTCTTAATCCCGCTTACCAGCGTTCTAAAAACATCTACGCGCAATTTAGCAGCAGACCACGTTGCGCTTGGTTTTAACGAATTGGTATGGGAGCCAGTCGTCCAGAAAGCAATAGCAAACCACTGAAAGTAAACTTGCCAAGACATCAACAACAATAGTAAAATACTGGTGTTGACAGCGATGTCCAGTAAAAGGATATGAAAAAAAACTCACACACACACGCACACATTGTAACGTGATTCAAGCGGTACTGCTGCGCTACCTTAATGGACAAGATCAGAACTAGTTACCAGTTGTCTTAGAGAAGTATATTGTATGAAAAAAGGTAAAGGGCCACTTCTCGAGTCTTAGGAGAGTGTTGAATCTGTAGTCATATATGTTGAAACCAATAGGCACTCAGTCGGCGATCTGGTCAAAACCCCACCGACCACTTTTACTTTCCCCAAAATTTCACAATACCTGTTTTAGCCTGGGTCTACCAGGGAACACAGTTTAAAGAAAATAAATCATCGTCTCGAAGGGGATTGGAACACATGACTACGGGGCCGGCGGGCAAGAATACTGGCCACTGCGCTGTTACTGCTTCCGAAAGTAAAAAGCCGCCATGAAATTGTATTGACACCTTACCGGACAAAGCTAAGGCATCGACAGACGGACAAACGGATGGATGAATGGATGGATGGATGGATGGATGGAAGGATGGATTGACAGAGAGATACACAGACAGATAAACAGACAGAGAAACAGACAGACAGACCCAGAGACTGAGAGAGTAACGTAAAACATTACATCACGGACCGAAACTACGCAAGATGACAGGTCGATGTGCCAGATGACACTTCGATGAATGATCATCTTGGCCATGTGCGCCAATGACCATTAACCTAGACTGTGATATGAAGACAATAAAGTTATTGCCAGATCAGTCTTGCAAGATTGCAGGCATCCATTACTGGCCAAGATGTACGCCTAATTACCGAACCCTGTGAAACCACCAGACACAGAATGATCGCGCCTATTCCGATTCCGATTTGTAGAAAAAAAAAGAAACTTTCCACCTCGTTCAACCCGTCTTAATGACGTTGGTTATAGTTGTGGTGGTTCATAGTGCGGTATAGGTTTTCTGGTCTTTTGTGTGTTGGACAGCTTCTATTTCTGCATGTCTGTCCGAGTTCCTCTTTATGCCATCCTTTTTTGCTTCTGTCGTTTTGCTGGTGTGTCTGCTGTCATTGTCGGTTTGCCCATCCCTCTCGTTTGGTGTTTTCTTGTCCGGGGCTGACGCTGGGGGGTGGGGAGGGGCTGTCTTTTATTATCTGCTTTCTTGTGCTTGCCCTGGGGGTGGGCGCCTGTTATCGTCTGGGCTTATTTTCTTGGGTCTTTGTTCAGCGGTTTTTTGTCAAGCGTAGGGGTCGGATTGTATCATCTCTCTTGTCCATCGTTGGGGAGGTTTCCTTCCGTCTCCTCTTGTCCCACTCCGGAGGGGTTTCCTGCACGTCACGCTTATCCATCTTCAGGGAAGTTTCCCATCGTCTTCTCCATCGTTGGGGCAATTTCCACCCTTCTCCTTGTCTCCCCCGTCGGAGAGGGTCGTTTCGTCTCTCTATTGTCCACCATTTGAGCGTTTTAACGCACCCCTATATATTTCCTATTGTCTGGTTTTCGTGTGGTCGAGTTTTTCCTCACTGTATTTTTATTTTGCTGTTGGCTTTATTTTATGTTGGTTATATTTCTTTCCCTGTTCTTGCAATGAATTGTTTTGTAAGCTTTTGTATTTCTTTGTCGCCTTCCACCTGTAGGCATTCCTTCATCGTCATCGTAGTGTTTCTTGTTTGGAAGTATTCTACTAGGTCTCTGCGTTCCTGGGCATAGGCTGTGCACGATAGTAGGTAGTGTTCTATGGTGTTTTCCTCCCGGCAATCAATGCAATGTGGTCGGGTGATTTTATCTTTCCATTTCCCGATTCTCAATCTCCATAGTTTCTTGTACGTTGGTATTTTTGTGTTGTCTTTCACTTGACCTTTCATACTTGGCTCTCTGAGCATGTGGTAAGCGTGTCGTCCTTTATTGCTGTCTCTCCATTGTTGTTTCCATTTGTCGATTACTTGTTGTTTGATAATGCTTTTTGCCTCCAGGATGCCGAGTCCTGTGTTTACTATATTCTGGCTGCTTGTCCCGCGTTTTGCGGCCCTGTCTGCCCTCTCGTTGCCAGTTATCCCTCTGTGTGCTGGTATCCATGTAATTGTGACCTGGCATCCCATACTTTTTAGTTTTGTTGTTAGTGTTAGTATTTTCTCTTTCAGGTCTTGTCTGTTCACTTTAGAATGGTTGCCTAGCGCTTGTACTGCAGATAGTGAGTCCGTCAGTATGATTAGTTTTATAGGGGGGTTCTCTGTTGCTATTTCTAGTCCTTTCATAATACCTACTAGTTCTGCCGTGTATACCGATGCATTGTCTGTTACTTTGTACTCCTTTTGGATGTTCCGGTATGGTACTACTACTCCTGCCCCTACCTCCCCATTCTCGTTCTTTGATCCGTCTGTGTATATAGTGAAGTTGTCAGTGCTTATTTGTCTTATGTATTCCTCCGCTATGTCTTTGGCTTCCCTGTCCTCTGTTGATTTATTAATTATGCTCGCGAGTGTCGTATCCGTAAATGGTAGTTCTAGCTCCCATTGGGGTGTTGTTTGTCTGTGAACTTTTGTTCGTGCCAGTGCCCTGGCTAGTTTCTCGTTCGCGTTCATCTCTTGTGCAGCTGTCCATCCTGCTGGTGTTTGCGGCTTTTGTATGGGTATTCCTCCCCATTTGCTTCTGTTTTCTTCGAATGCACTGAACGCGGGGTGTCTTGAATCCTTCACAGTCTTTATCCAGTAGTTATACACTAATTGCTTTCTTCTCAGTTGTAGTGGAAGTACTCCTAGTGCTATCTCTAGGGCTTCCCTTGGTGTTTACTTGCCTGTTCCTAGGATAATACCCAGCGCTTGGTTCTGTATTGAGTCCAGTCTTCGTTTTTTGTGTTCCGGTGCAGCGTCGAATGCTATGCTTCCCTATTCTATTCTTCCTCTGATCAGAGATTTGTATAGCATTAGCATCGTTTTTGTATGGGCTCCCCATCCACTGCCTTTAATTACTCTTAGAATATTTATTATCTTTTTGCCTTTTTCGACTGTCTGGTCTATATGTTTTCTCCAGCTTAGTTGTTCGTCTAGTGTCATCCCGAGGAATCTTGTGTTTTTTGTTCTCTTTATATTCTTCCCTTGGATCTTGATGTCCCCGTCCGTGTAGTTTCGTTTTCTTTTCGCGTTGAATATCATAATGGCCGTTTTGTCTGTGTTGATCTGGAAGCCCCATTTTTCCATCCATTTGGCAATTCTGTTTATTTGCCGTTGTAGTCGGTCTCTTGTAGTTTTTATGTGTCTTCCGCTTCTCCATATTGCACAGTCATCGGCGAATTGCGATATCCCTATCCTGTCTTCCAGTTTTTCTTCATCTAGGTCATTTACTAATATTGCGAATATTGTCGGTGATATTACCGATCCCTGTGGTATTCCGTTTTCTTGCTCATAGGTTCTGGATTCCTCGTTTTCTATTCGTACGGTGAAGCTTCTGTTCTGTAGGAAGTTTTCGATATATCGATATGTCCTGCCTACTATCCCTATTTTGTTGAATTTGATCAGAGCTGCTTGTCTCCAGCATTGGTCATATGCTTTTGCCAGATCTAAAAATACTGCTATGGTTTTCTCTCCTTTTTTTGAATGCCCTCTTTACGTGGTTTTCTAGTTTAATTATTTGGTCAATTGCGCTTCGGTTGGCTCTAAACCCCGACTGTGTGTCGCTAATTAGTCCGTTTTTCTCCAGGTGGTGTGTGATTCTTTTATTGATGACTGTTTCCATAATTTTTCCGAGGTGTGATGTCAGGGATATTGGTCTGTATGAGTCGATTCTTTGTGGGTTCTTGAACTGCTTTTTGACTGGTATAACTGTTGCCTTCTTCCATTGTGCTGGTATTTGTCCCGTGTGCCACACTTTGTTGTAGAGAGCTGTTATTGTCTCTATTGTTTTTCTTGGTATCCTTTTCAGTATTGTATAGTTTAGGATGTCTGACCCTGCTGCTGTGTCGTCCTTTTCCTTGATTGCTGATGTTACTTCGTCAGTCGTTATGTCCGCGTCCATGTAGAAGTCCTCTATTTCTTGTTGCAGTTCTTCCAACTCTTCAGTGTATTTTTCTCGTCTTTGTTTTTCCTGCTCTCCTATTGACATGTTGGAGCATACCTCGTAGAAGTATTTGCCGAATGCGTCTGCTTTTTCTTTGTCTGTTACCGCTAGTGTTGGGATTTTTATTGTTGAGATGTTGCTGTTTGTTTGGTTTCTTTGTATAGCTTTTATTTGCTCCCATACTTCTTTTGTGGGTGTGTCTGGTGACAATTTCTGGCAGTATGTTTTCCATGCTGTTTTTTTGGCTTTGGTTATCAGTCTGTTGGCTTCGTTCCTCTGAATTTTGTATTCGTTGTAGTTTTCGTCTGTCCTCCTTCTTCTGTATTGTTGGAGCGCCTTCTTTCTTTTTTCTAGTGCCTCTGTGCAGCTCTGGTTCCACCAGCCAGCTGGTTGTTTGTTCCATTGTTTTCCTGTTGTTCGCGTTCTCTGTGTGTCCGCTGTCAGGTATGCAGGCATATTTCTATTGGGGATGTATTTTACCGCGGCCTGTAGGATGTTGTTAGTGATTCTTTCTGTGTATTTGTCTATATCTTCACCTTCTGTCTGTTCTAGCTCCATCCCGTCCAGTTCTTCTCTAAACTGCTCCCATTTCGCGTTCTTGAAGTGGAAGGTCGGTTTATTACTTTCCTTACTCTTCTGTGCTCTAGTGTTTGTGTCGATGATTATCGGTAGGTGATCGCTGTTGGTGTCTTCTTTTACTTGCCAATGGCTCCTTGTTAGGCCCGTTGTTACAATTGTTAAGTCGATTGCTGTGTCGTATCTTTCCGGGTTGGGGTCTATTCGTGTCATCGACCCGTCATTTAGCACTGTTAGCTGGTTACTCTCTATAAATTCGATCAATTTTGTTCCCTCTACGCTGCTTCTTGTTCCACCCCACATTGGGTGGCAACAGTTGAAGTCGCCGACTATTATTGTTGATGTTTTGATTCTGTTCTTTATCTCTATTAGGTCTTCTTCTTCTATTTTTCCTTTAGGGCAGTATACGTTAATTATGGTTAGGTTGTTGGGTTTACTCGCAATCTCCGCTGTGATTCCCTCGAAGTTGGTTGTCCTGAATGTTCCGTTTTCCACTATTTGTAGATTGTCTTGTATGAGTAGGGCGACTCCTCCTCCTGTTGTTTCCGTCCTGTCGTTCCTGAGTATCTTAAAACCTTTGCATTTGTAGCTGTCCTTTGGTTTCAGGAATGTTTCCTGCAGGGCATAGATACTATTTTCCCTCCCTAATTGTTCCATGGTGCTGGGGAGGTTTTTTTTCATGCCTCTGCAGTTCCATTGTACTATTCTAATGTTGTTTTTTTCCATGGTCGTGTTGTATTTCTGTTTGTGGTTGGTTATTGTTCTCTTCAGTTCTCCGATGTTTCGCTGTCTTCCTCGCTTGTCTCCTGTAACATCTTGTTTGCTAGTTCGGTGTATTCCTGAAGTATGATCGGGCCCTTCTTCGCTTTCTCCATTAATGCTGGGAGTATTCGTGTGAACTCCTCTTTGTTTATCATATTTTCCACTGCTTGTTTAATCATTTTGATTTCTCTGTCAGTCTGTTGCTTCAATTTTTTAAGGTCATGGCCTAGTGGTTGCGTCCTTTTTTCTACCTCTGTGTTTGATAGTTCGATGTCGCGTAGTTTTACCTTTATCTGTTCTGTGGCCGTGCGGTTTTCATTCGCCTGGTTACTCAAATCTCGTCTGGTTGCCTCCATCTTTTTGGCTAATTCTTTTATCTTTTCATTGGCTGTTTGGTTCTCTTTTATCAGTGATATAAGTCGGTATATTAAAAGAGAGGAAGAGGAAAGCCAAAGAGAAGATGGGTGCAGGATGTGGCAGATGATCTCCAGATGGGTGTATCTGACGAGAAGTTTTCCGTAAGGTTGTTATGGGAACACGGTTCTGCAAAGGACATGATACTGAATGAACGAATGAATGAATGAATGAATGAATGAATGAATGAATGAATGAATGAATGTGTGAAAGAATGAAAGCGGCCGGGGTGATATTGACTATATTACCCTTGTAGTACCAACTGGTCAATACAAATATGGGTCGCATTAAGACATGTGAAAGGATGTTTTAATTACTTACTTATGCGAACGCGTAGTACAGACATACGGACACAAGTGATGGCCATTGCGAGAGAGATTTCAGGAACGACAGTGTTAACAAGATATTCTTTTCCTGTAGGTACCTGTTATAGAGCAGATATTGCCGATCATGAACTTCCAGCCCTCCCTTTTATCTGATAAAAGGTACATGTTCTTTGCAGAACGTTGCGATCAACCCCAGCAATAGGTTGATTTACTAAGGAAATTTGCTTTCAGTAGTCTTTTCAATTTATTTTATTATTTGCTTACGCTAGCTTTGAATTCCAGCGAAGACCACCCTGGCGCTACTATTTCTAATGCACAGGACTGATTTTTGCGTGAGGTTTAGGTTTTCCTACTACCAGTATCCCCACGTCAAAGATGAGAAGTCAACATTTTAGTCCAACTGATCGGTGTAGGGGTTGAACCTGCAACCTCGGCATCAGCACACCGAATGTTGAAGAAACACGTTCTTATCCATTCGGCTATGCTGACCTACACATAGGTTTTAAACACAGAGGACACACAACCAGGTAACATACACTCAGAGAAGATACTCAGTGCATATGCACATAGTTCACTAAGAGAATAGGCACACAGAGGGCACTGAGAGAATATACACACAGAGAATAGAGAATATACATACAAGGGACACTGGGAAAATACACATATAGTACACTAACAGAATATACACACAGAGGATACTAAAAGCATATACATATAGTACACTAAGAGAATATGCATACAAAAGACAGAAAGAGAATATACATACAGAGGATACTAAGAGAATATACATACAGAGGACACTGAGAGAATATACACACAGATGACACTCAGAGAATATACACACAGATGACACTAAGAGAATTGTGGGATGTGGATTTTAATTCCTGAGAATAATTCGTTAAAATGTCTAGGGGGTATTATTGATTCTCTGTCACTGGTAAGAATACAGGGTGATCAGGGATATTTACCACAAATCCCAGGAGGAAAGAGTTCCATCCTTGAAACAATGGCATCTGTGTGTAGGTTTCCCTTCCCACTTCATCACCCTTAAATTAACTATAGATGCTAGAAGGATATTAATTGCTCACTACATATAAACAACCACTGGTTGGACACCACATTTACTTGATGTACACAACACTTTTGGACAAACAGTTCAGGTATTAACTCAAGATCTGCAGTTACATATATATATATATATAGGTGTAATAAACACTATGCAATTTCAGACAGGCATGGGAATGATATGCAGTATTACAACATAGTACCCAGTGACCCCAGAAAAACCAGGTTATTACAAACAACATAACAACCACAAATTGGGTCTACTTTCATTTTCCCTCATAATTAAGGCAAATAAAGATATTAAATAGAACCCAAAATAACATGTTTCTGACACCTTTTACCATTCTCTCATTGTTAAAAATAATGAGTTGGTGTCAAAATACTATACCATCTATATACCATTGGGAAAAAAACTACTGACCTGTTACCTTCAGAAAACAAAAACCAACATATAAACAGCAGTTTGTACTAATTAAATTAATTAATCGAGTCTATCTCCTGGTGTGCGGTTATGGGTCCACCTTTGCTGTCGATTAGATCCTTTTCCCCATTATCTGGGTACCGAATTAATGCACTCAGTTATGTTCTTACTATTTAGTCACTGGTAATTGGCTGGTGCAAATCATACTTTATAATAGAAATTACACACAATCACAAATCCCTCCGCGGGCTAGAATATTCGAGTACTCTGTTGCAGTAGGCTCGGTGTCTTTTTTTGAAATTTGGGGCCTCAGGTTGGTCTAACTTTCCGGAATTTCCACTTAAGCTCTGCAGAAGGTACTTTACCATCTCACCATACATGGTGCCAAGTAGACGTCCATTCAGCTTCTCTGCTTTTAATATCAGAATCCCAAGTAGTTCAACAAAGATTTTACACCCACCAAGTCGCGAGTCTATAACCCATGGCATTTAGGTTGACATTGGACCAGCAAAGAGTTAGTCGTTGTTATCTAGTCCAGTGTAGAACTTTATATGACTGAGAGGCATCTCATGGTAGTATCTGTGACTAGGGCCACAATTGATCTATACCTACATATATGCACAGATGAATGAATCCAGCACAGTAACAGGTTTGCAAACAATTGGATGATTCCTCTTGTTGCTGATGTAGAGACATTTAGTTGCTTTCATATGGTCTTTTATCTGATGGTGTTCAGGGTTTGGAACCTTGAGGTAATCTGGTTTCGTAGTTATGTTTCAGATGATATTCAGTTTGTACCTTGGTTGTATTGGCTTATGTGGTTCAGTGTCTTCTCCCCATTTGATTGAGCCAGAACTTAGTGTTGAATAGCTGAATTCCATGTTTGACTGTTGCAGCTGTGAGACATTCTTTCGAAGACTTATCCATTGTGGATATTAACTTGGTAATCCAACCAACAGTTGAAGGGCTTTCACTGTTGCTAGTTTTAGTAACTTGTAGGATTGTCCCAGTTTCACTGATTTTGCTGAGTGATAAGGCTTATAGGTGATACTTCTCAGACGTAAAGCAGACGATACACTGTGGTCAGTTACTCTGTTGATCTTCATCTTTGTAGATTATTCGATCTTGAAGTCCATCCTGGATCTTCCTCCTAAAATAGGACTTAATCACTCACCCCGTCAGTTGTCTTCTAATTTATCTGTTGCTCGCTATGGAGCTATTGAGCGCCGCAGTAAACATTGAGGTATGGCTAGATCCAGACTATGGTTTGGACATTCACTTTATGGCTGTTTACCCAGGATCCAGTGTTAGTGATATAGTCCCACCAAATTCAACCACCACCTGCTTCTCTTCTATAGAAAAGGGATGACAAGAATACAACACTAGCATTAACCTACTGTGTTATGGTAACAGGTTTACAACACAATTACAAACACAAATACAAAACAACAAGGGGAGAAGGGGAAAGGAGTGGGTGTCCATGTTCCACTGTCCCTCATTGCTGAGTAGAGCCATTCTGACTCTTCATAGTGAGTAAGGTATTTTCTCACTTACATTTTGTTCTGTTGTTACTGGGACTATTGGATGGGTGAAGTCATTCTGTCCATCCAACATGTTGATATTGTCTCTCTCATTACTTGAAGAGAATAGCCTATACAGAATCCCTGTGGTTTCTAATGCCGCGTCTTCATTTCGGCACTATAATCATCACTAGGTCAAGACTATTCACCATTGGCTTTTTAAGTACTGACATACCCATGAATTCTTCTATCAACATCCTCATGTCCCAAGGTGCAACATTAAAATGTATATTCCCACAGTAAAAAGTAACAATCAGAACAGAGAAAATTCTCATACCAAAAAAAGACATACATGTACATTTCTCTGATATTAAGTACATGATACTCATACATAATAATTAATCATAATGATGATGCAGGGAGCCTAGGTTTTGAATTATCTTCATGAACTAAAACATCCATTGTTTTCCCCCACTGCGTACAGCACATGAGGATAGTAATCGCTGTGATATGTTTTGCCAATGACTGCTATTATTCGGAGGGTATTTATAAGAATAACTTATGCCGCATGGTCCAGTCTTCTGAATATTGCAAGCAATTTATTCACATCAATCTTCGCTTCTGTTTCTACTACGGTGAGGCGATGCGGAGTGAATCCTATCCGAACATACATTTACATCACGCGTTTAATTGTTCATGAATTTATATTCAAACATGGCCTGTCCCTAACACTATTTTATGAAATGATTATATGTTCACCCTCATATGGAGTGGTTACTAATCTGTTAACAAAAGAATGGTACTAAAATTTAGCACTATATTTCCAAGTTACAGATTATAATGTGGCAAAATATTTTATCCCCTGACTAAGTACGAGTCAGGAATATGCGTAATCATTTGTATGTCCCCGCATGGATAAAACACCTTTCTATAGTACATAGATTATTTGCAGATTTCTAAGCATAAATAGTGAGATATTGTTCACAGTGCCTAGAAGTTTTAACATAGGAATATGAAATTGACAGACACTAGTTCTTTACTATGAAGCATGAATCAGGGGTCTGCTCCTACATTGAGAAAATCTCTAGAATGTGTTTCAGACATGAGAGTTGATACTTTACAGTACACATAATATTCATAGATTATAGCACTACTAGTGAGATATAAGTTCATAATGCCTATACAAGATATTAACATATGGATTTGAAATTGTAAGACATAGGAAAAATTACAGCGTGGCGCCCACCTGTGTTTCCTTAGTAAACATCATCCAGCCTGGTTTAAGAGAATTGTAACTAATTCTTAATTAAACATACTGGTCTAGGTAATACATAAATATATCTTAATGATGTAGATAACATACCAATAGCTTGAAGAGAATCATGGTTTTAAAACAAACTACCTTCTCCCCGAAGGGAAAGGTCGACTTTCTTGTCAGTTCTCTTGACTAGAAATGGCCGTTTCAGTCTTTGTTTTCCCCCTCGCCAGGATTGGCCAGATAAGGGAGAGAAAACAAGCCAAACTAAATTTAGCTGTGCCACGGTCAGTCTATCGCTGTTTTATTTTCTCCTACATTAAGTAAGTTACTTAAACAGTAATTGTAAGGGTTTGTGTATTTTTAAGGGAGTCCATAAATAGGAAAGGGTAGGGACGTTTTTATTATACCACACGCCTCCCCAATTTAAGACATTTATTTCTTTCAGAAATTAAATGGTTCAAGAAGTACTCTACAATTTCCGTCTTTACATTGACTCACCTAGTATCCATCCCTTATTAATTTCTTGCATTACTTCCCTATGTTAGATAATCTATCAGGGCCACGTCCATTTTCTTATAGTCACGACAACTGGCATAACCTTAATGGCTTACTTCCCTTTTAGTGAAAAAGTGTAGCACCCTCTCCACTGTTGTCAGCTATTGTTTGAAATATGAGTGGTTATCTGATAATTTGTTACTTTCAAGTACTAGTTTGTCTGCATCAGACCGACTTTTTGAAACAATTGAGATATCATCATTAAGCTTGATTTCTCTCTCATTAGATTATCAATCTTGAGATTATGTTAAAACCGACGGTTAATTCTGCGTCTACTGATAGCATATTAAACTCGCCCGTCTCCCTGTAAGTTAGACGTTTGTTTTAACTATAGATCTGATATTTAAAGGAAGCTAAATATGGTTCCTGTTGTATACATTTTCATCCAACACATCATGTGTTTGGGTATTTAGTCGAGTTATGGGATTTTCCGATCAGTTTTGATAACTACTGATTAGAGTGGTGTCCCTTTCTCTTGTGGGTTTTCCCGGAGAATCTCGTCTAACATGTAAACAAGGTCCAACTTTTCTAGATTTCCGCTCTGAACCGAATATTACGGGGAACATGAATCTATCAGAAATGAAGTAATTCTTAGCTTACTCTCTGCTTTTCCTTCTAAGCTAGATCTATTTTACGCTAGAATCCTTATTAGTAATTCTAAGCTGATGTGTTTGAGTTTCACTCTGTATTTGTTGCTTTGGTGTTGAATTACGAGCAATTTTGCGTCGCTTGGCGTACATTGATCGTCGTCTGCCTCCCTCCAGGTTTTTAGACTATTTTCAACTTAGCAACATACATTGTTATGTAGGTTCAGACGTAATGTCTCCTACCATATATAATCAGTTCAGTGAGAAGTTAAAAGCCCCTTTTATGTTTCCTGTGATAGTCTTCCAGACAATCAAGTTGCTGGTTCACTTTCCAGTTATGGATGTGGATTACTAGTCTTAGTAAAATTACTGTTACATCTGTATATCCCTCTCATACTGGCGTCTCCTGAGTTGTGTCCTCAGGATAACAGGTAAGGTACTCTTAATGTTTCTCTCCAGTTTGTTTTCATCCGTTTAATACGTGGAAACTCTGGATTTATTTAGATTGACTAAGGTCTATCTTTGAACTGTTATATAATTTACTAGCTGGATTCCTGATTGAAATTCCTACTCTAGTAAATATCAAGCAATTCTTCAGCTATCTGCTCCCAATTTGCTTGGTTTTTACACAGCTATATTCCATTTTCCTAGCATGGGTTCACTGTATAAGTTTTAGGCGTTTACCCTGTCTTCACGTCAAGGAGTTCGTCCTATTTATAAACAGCATCTATTTCAAGAGTTGTTATTTAATTGTTGCTTTTACTGATTCGTATCAGTTATTTAAGCTAATCTCTGTTAGTCTGGATCTGCTTTCACATATTTAATGCTGGCATATAATCCTAGTCAGAACTGAGATGTAGAAATCTGTTTCGCCTTGCGATTGATTTCTGATTCATCTACCTATTAGTAGACTTTGAGCATTATCTAGAATTTAGTTACTCGGTTAGTTTTAAAGAAAATACAATTGAGTCGCGCGCCTCTATTGTACCACTTATTTTTGCCCTTCTTAATTCTTCCCTTATGAGAATATTAATGTTAGTTAGGCAATTATTGAAATAACTTTACGTAAGCTAATCGCTAACTACAAGCTGTTTCACTCCTCTTTTTGATGAGGGCTACTCATAGTGAACATTTCACTTAATGAGAATTAAACTGTAAATTTCAAAGTTAAGGAGCCAATATCTGAAATGTTCAGTCTCTGACTAGAGACTGGCACAGATTTTTTCCGGTATCTCCTGAAGTTTATTTGAAATTCCAATTTCTTATGTTAATTCTTTAATTATACCTTTTACATACCTATACGGTCTGTTTCCGCTACCATTAATAATGGAATCGGGGTGGATAATTTAAAGAAATACCTTATATTCTGTTGGATCAGTAAGTGAGTTGATCAGTTTCACTTACATCACCAGGTGAATATTTTGGTTTTGACCCTCATTAACATATGGGCCATCTGAGTTATTAATAACTACTCATATCACCGGTGGAGTAGAATAAGTGTCGGTATGGCTTTTCTTCCTAAGTATCCATCATTTATTCACTTTACTTTACTACCGGTGTTGTAGAACATGTTATGTCATATGAAAAAAGGATTAAATTAGGGTGCCCCTAAATACTGCAAATTCTTACAATATTCCTTCCCTTCCATTAACTATGTCTACATTTTTGCAAGTGGTGGTTTAGGCCTTAACCTTAGTTCATTTACTTTAGTTACTGCTATTTTCCCCTGGTTTAATTCATCTCTCAGGTATTATTTACTTTCCTACTGAATCATCATTTGTTGATTAAATTTTTCCCTTAAAAAAAATTTATTGGATTTTTAACTTATCTGTCCTAATTATCTATAAAATTGTCTATCACTCTCTGCTGCCTTGGTAACTTTTCAATATTACATATATTATACAAGCAGATCAAGCATGAAAAATACAATGATAATCAATGACAAAATAATTAATTAACACATGATTCATATGTAGGAACATAAACCTTATGGATACATAATATAGTAGTGTGTTCATGAGTACACCACTTTTAAACCATTTAAAGAGAATACCAGAGTAGCAGAACCATACCTCAAACATCAAATGGGAATGACTATGAATTCTAAACATTCACTGAATTACCTATCTTATGTGAGTTTACCATCAATAAGATATAAAATATGAGTTTAAAAAAAAAATCTCATATCCAACAACCAACTACCTGATGCATCTGCCAGAATCAAGATATTACCTGTGAACAGTTTTGTACCAAAAAAAAACCTATATTTATCTGAGCCATTATGGGTTCATATAACACTTGACTCAGCTCATACTAATGAGTGATTAGGTCTGTTACTAACACTATAACATTCTGAAGTGACTTGGTTACCTGCGAGAGGTTTTCCCTGAATTTCATATACTCACAATAATACACCAATTGTGATGTTTACCATGAGTTTTAAATTCACGGACTACTCCATCTAATTAGGTTAAGTCCGTACCGGGCGGGACCACACATGTGGGATGTGGATTTTAATTCCTGAGAATAATTCGTTAAAATGTCTAGGGGGTATTATTGATTCTCTGTCACTGGTAAGAATACAGGGTGATCAGGGATATTTACCACAAATCCCAGGAGGAAAGAGTTCCATCTTGAAACAATGGCATCTGTGTGTAGGTTTCCCTTCCCACTTCATCACCCTTAAATTAACTATAGATGCTAGAAGGATATTAATTGCTCACTACATATAAACAACCACTGGTTGGACACCACATTTACTTGATGTACACAACACTTTTGGACAAACAGTTCAGGTATTAACTCAAGATCTGCAGTTACAATATATATATATATATAGGTGTAATAAACACTATGCAATTTCAGACAGGCATGGGAATGATATGCAGTATTACAACATAGTACCCAGTGACCCCAGAAAAACCAGGTTATTACAAACAACATAAACAACCACAAATTGGGTCTACTTTCATTTTCCCTCATAATTAAGGCAAATAAAGATATTAAATAGAACCCAAAATAACATGTTTCTGACACCTTTTACCATTCTCTCATTGTTAAAAATAATGAGTTGGTGTCAAAATACTATACCATCTATATACCATTGGGAAAAAAACTACTGACCTGTTACCTTCAGAAAACAAAAACCAACATATAAACAGCAGTTTGTACTAATTAAATTAATTAATCGAGTCTATCTCCTGGTGTGCGGTTATGGGTCCACCTTTGCTGTCGATTAGATCCTTTTCCCCATTATCTGGGTACCGAATTAATGCACTCAGTTATGTTCTTACTATTTAGTCACTGGTAATTGGCTGGTGCAAATCATACTTTATAATAGAAATTACACACAATCACAAATCCCTCCGCGGGCTAGAATATTCGAGTACTCTGTTGCAGTAGGCTCGGTGTCTTTTTTTGAAATTTGGGGCCTCAGGTTGGTCTAACTTTCCGGAATTTCCACTTAAGCTCTGCAGAAGGTACTTTACCATCTCACCATACATGGTGCCAAGTAGACGTCCATTCAGCTTCTCTGCTTTTAATATCAGAATCCCAAGTAGTTCAACAAAGATTTTACACCCACCAAGTCGCGAGTCTATAACCCATGGCATTTAGGTTGACATTGGACCAGCAAAGAGTTAGTCGTTGTTATCTAGTCCAGTGTAGAACTTTATATGACTGAGAGGCATCTCATGGTAGTATCTGTGACTAGGGCCACAATTGATCTATACCTACATATATGCACAGATGAATGAATCCAGCACAGTAAGAGGTTTGCAAACAATTGGATGATTCCTCTTGTTGCTGATGTAGAGACATTTAGTTGCTTTCATATTGGTCTTTTATCTGATGGTGTTCAGGGTTTGGAACCTTGAGGTAATCTGGTTTCGTAGTTATGTTTCAGATGATATTCAGTTTGTACCTTGGTTGTATTGGCTTATGTGGTTCAGTGTCTTCTCCCCATTTGATTGAGCCAGAACTTAGTGTTGAATAGCTGAATTCCATGTTTGACTGTTGCAGCTGTGAGACATTCTTTCGAAGACTTATCCATTGTGGATATTAACTTGGTAATCCAACCAACAGTTGAAGGGCTTTCACTGTTGCTAGTTTTAGTAACTTGTAGGATTGTCCCAGTTTCACTGATTTTGCTGAGTGATAAGGCTTATAGGTGATACTTCTCAGACGTAAAGCAGACGATACACTGTGGTCAGTTACTCTGTTGATCTTCATCTTTGTAGATTATTCGATCTTGAAGTCCATCCTGGATCTTCCTCCTAAAATAGGACTTAATCACTCACCCCGTCAGTTGTCTTCTAATTTATCTGTTGCTCGCTATGGAGCTATTGAGCGCCGCAGTAAACATTGAGGTATGGCTAGATCCAGACTATGGTTTGGACATTCACTTTATGGCTGTTTACCCAGGATCCAGTGTTAGTGATATAGTCCCACCAAATTCAACCACCACCTGCTTCTCTTCTATAGAAAAGGGATGACAAGAATACAACACTAGCATTAACCTACTGTGTTATGGTAACAGGTTTACAACACAATTACAAACACAAATACAAAACAACAAGGGGAGAAGGGGAAAGGAGTGGGTGTCCATGTTCCACTGTCCCTCATTGCTGAGTAGAGCCATTCTGACTCTTCATAGTGAGTAAGGTATTTTCTCACTTATATTTTGTTCTGTTGTTACTGGGACTATTGGATGGGTGAAGTCATTCTGTCCATCCAACATGTTGATATTGTCTCTCTCATTACTTGAAGAGAATAGCCTATACAGAATCCCTGTGGTTTCTAATGCCGCGTCTTCATTTCGGCACTATAATCATCACTAGGTCAAGACTATTCACCATTGGCTTTTTAAGTACTGACATACCCATGAATTCTTCTATCAACATCCTCATGTCCCAAGGTGCAACATTAAAATGTATATTCCCACAGTAAAAAGTAACAATCAGAACAGAGAAAATTCTCATACCAAAAAAGACATACATGTACATTTCTCTGATATTAAGTACATGATACTCATACATAATAATAATCATAATGATGATGCAGGGAGCCTAGGTTTTTGAATTATCTTCATGAACTAAAACATCCATTGTTTTCCCCCACTGCGTACAGCACATGAGGATAGTAATCGCTGTGATATGTTTTGCCAATGACTGCTATTATTCGGAGGGTATTTATAAGAATAACTTATGCCGCATGGTCCAGTCTTCTGAATATTGTAAGCAATTTATTCACATCAATCTTCGCTTCTGTTTCTACTACGGTGAGGCGATGCGGAGTGAATCCTATCCGAACATACATTTACATCACGCGTTTAATTGTTCATGAATTTATATTCAAACATGGCCTGTCCCTAACACTATTTTATGAAATGATTATATGTTCACCCTCATATGGAGTGGTTACTAATCTGTTAACAAAAGAATGGTACTAAAATTTAGCACTATATTTCCAAGTTACAGATTATAATGTGGCAAAATATTTTATCCCCTGACTAAGTACGAGTCAGGAATATGCGTAATCATTTGTATGTCCCCGCATGGATAAAACACCTTTCTATAGTACATAGATTATTTGCAGATTTCTTAGCATAAATAGTGAGATATTGTTCACAGTGCCTAGAAGTTTTAACATAGGAATATGAAATTGACAGACACTAGTTCTTTACTATGAAGCATGAATCAGGGGTCTGGATACTAAGAGAATATACATACAGAGGACACTGAGAGAATATACACACAGATGACACTCAGAGAATATACACACAGATGACACTAAGAGAATATACACACAGAGGACACTAAGAGAATATACACATAGAGGACACTAAGTGAATATACACACAGAGGACACTGAGAGAATATACATACAGAGGATACTAAGAGAATATACATACAGAGGATGCTGAGAGAATATACATACAGAGGATACTAAGAGAATATACACACAGAGGACACTGAGAGAATATACACACAGAGGACACTAAGAGAATATACACACAGAGGATACTAAAAGAATATACACACATAGGACACTAAGAGAATATATATACAGAGGACACTGAGAGAATATACATACAGAGGATACTAAGAGAATATACATATCACAAGACGTTTTTGATGATACGTGCGTGCGATGGTCGTTGTCTAGGTAACGATGCTCCTGGTGTGTCAATTGAGCTATCTAACTGTCTCTTAATCCAAATCACCCCTGCAGTGCACATTCACCAGTCATAAAACAAGATTGAGTTGGCGCACATAATCTTTTAATCCAGAAAGAACACGGACAAACGGAACATGTTTATACATCCAGAAACAATGTAATCCATAGAATATAAATATCCTCCTCACAATTTAACCAGCACACATCACTGTCTTCTCACGGCCTGCTGAATCTCACATTCACAAGACATTTAGTCCAGCTACTATCCACGGCTGGATCTCCCACAATACGACCCACACACTGGGTCGGAGCCTCTGCTCACTATGCAACCCACTCTGGGTTTTAGGCCTGCCTTCACAGCTCGGAGAATCACACACCACAGTTCTCCGTGGACTACCGACTCGTTCGGTGTCTAAAACTCAACTCTCTTAAACGACCTGACCCGCAGTCGGTCTCTTCTCTCACTGACTTTTAAGTATCCTGACTTCACACAACACTCAACTGTCTTTCGCCCCATCCACCCTAGGGGTATCCACTCACAACCGCCCATTATTTCTCAGGGTTGATTGTTTTACTCGTAGCCAGGTCACTCACTTACTGTCAATGACCCAGGCATATGTCAATACACATAGAGGACACCGATGAGAATATACACACAGAGGACACTAAGAGAATATACACACAGAGGAAACTAAAAGAATATACACACCATAGGACACTAAGAGAATATATATATACAGAGGACACTGAGAGAATATACATACAGAGGATACTAAGATAATATACACATAGAGGACACTAAGAGAATATACACACGGAGGATCCCAAGAGAATATTCACTACAGAGGACACTAAGAGAATATGCACACAGAGGATACTAAAAGAATATACACACATAGGACACTAAGAGAATATACATACAGAGGACACTGAGAGAATAACATACAGAGGATACAAAGAGAATATACACATAGAGGACATGAGAGAATATACACACAGAGGACACTAAGAGAATATACACACAGAGGATTACTAAAAGAATATACACACATAGGACACTAAGAGAATATATATACAGAGGACACAGAGAATATACATACAGAGGATACTAAGAGAATATACACATAGAGGACACTAAGAGAATATACCCACGGAGGATACCAAGAGAATATACACACAGAGGACACTAAGAGAATATGCACACAGAGGATACTAAGAGAATATACACACGGAGGATACCAAGAGAATATACACACAGAGGACACTAGAGAATTACACACATAATACACTGAGAATATATACACACAGGGGACCACCTAGAAAATATACACGCAGAGGTCACTGAGAGAATATACACACAGGGGACACTGAGAAAAATATACACACATGGGACACTGAGAAAATATACATAAAGTACACTAACAGAATACACACACAGAGGATACTAAAAGCATATACATATAGTTTACTAATAGGATATACACACAGACGTCACTGAGAAAATATACAACAGAGGACATTGAGAGAATATATACACAAAGTGTATTAAGAGACTATGCAAAGAAAAGAAATTAAGAGAATATACACACAGAGAACGTTTAGAGAATATCACCACATATGACAAGAAGAGAATAAGCACAACGAGGATATGAAGAGAATATACACACATATGACACAGAGAGAACAAACGCACTGAACACACACACAGGCTATTACACATGGAGGGAACCTACCAATGCTAGATAAACTGAGAGTACCCGAATGTGCTATACACTTACAGGACACACATGCAGGTAACATATACATGAAGACTATTGAGCGCCGCAAAAACTTTGAGGTATGGCTAGATCCAGACATGGTTTGGACATTCATTTTATGGCTGTTTACCCAGATCCAGTGTTAGTGATATAGTCCACCAAATTCAACCACCACCTGCTTCTCTTCTATAGAAAAGGGATGACAAGAATACAACACTAGCATTAACCTACTGTGTTATGGTAACAGGTTTACAACACAATTACAAACACAAATACAAAACAACAAGGGGAGAAGGGGAAAGGAGTGGGTGTCCATGTTCCACTGTCCCTCATTGCTGAGTAAGCCATTCTGACTCTTCATAGTGAGTAAGGTATTTTCTCACTTATATTTTGTTCTGTTGTTACTGGGACTATTGGATGGGTGAAGTCATTCTGTCCATCCAACATGTTGATATTGTCTCTCTCATTACTTGAAGAGAATAGCCTATACAGAATCCCTGTGGTTTCTAATGCCGCGTCTTCATTTCGGCACTATAATCATCACTAGGTCAAGACTATTCACCATTGGCTTTTTAAGTACTGACATACCCATGAATTCTTCTATCAACATCCTCATGTCCCAAGGTGCAACATTAAAATGTATATTCCCACAGTAAAAGTAAACAATCAGAACAGAGAAAATTCTCATACCAAAAAAAAGACATACATGTACATTTCTCTGATATTAAGTACATGATACTCATACATAATAATTAATCATAATGATGATGCAGGGAGCCTAGGTTTTGGAATTATCTTCATGAACTAAAATATCCATTGTTTTCCCCCACTGCGTACAGCACATGAGGATAGTAATCGCTGTGATATGTTTTGCCAATGACTGCTATTATTCGGAGGGTATTTATAAGAATAACTTATGCCGCATGGTCCAGTCTTCTGAATATTGTAAGCAATTTATTCACATCAATCTTCGCTTCTGTTCTACTACGGTGAGGCGATGCGGAGTGAATCCTATCCGAACATACATTTACATCACGCGTTTAATTGTTCATGAATTTATATTCAAACATGGCCTGTCCCTAACACTATTTTATGAAATGATTATATGTTCACCCTCATATGGAGTGGTTACTAATCTGTTAACAAAAGAATGGTACTAAAATTTAGCACTATATTTCCAAGTTACAGATTATAATGTGGCAAAATATTTTATCCCCTGACTAAGTACGAGTCAGGAATATGCGTAATCATTTGTATGTCCCCGCATGGATAAAACACCTTTCTATAGTACATAGATTATTTGCAGATTTCTTAGCATAAATAGTGAGATATGTTCACAGTGCCTAGAAGTTTAACATAGGAATATGAAATTGACAGACACTAGTTCTTTACTATGAAGCATGAATCAGGGGTCTGGATACTAAGAGAATATACATACAGAGGACACTGAGAGAATATACACACAGATGACACTCAGAGAATATACACACAGATGACACTAAGAGAATATACACACAGAGGACACTAAGAGAATATACACATAGAGGACACTAAGTGAATATACACACAGAGGACACTGAGAGAATATACATACAGAGGATACTAAGAGAATATACATACAGAGGATGCTGAGAGAATATACATACAGAGGATACTAAGAGAATATACACACAGAGGACACTGAGAGAATATACACACAGAGGACACTAAGAGAATATACACACAGAGGATACTAAAAGAATATACACACATAGGACACTAAGAGAATATATATACAGAGGACACTGAGAGAATATACATACAGAGGATACTAAGAGAATATACATATCACAAGACGTTTTTGATGATACGTGCGTGCGATGGTCGTTGTCTAGGTAACGATGCTCCTGGTGTGTCAATTGAGCTATCTAACTGTCTCTTAATCCAAATCACCCCTGCAGTGCACATTCACCAGTCATAAAACAAGATTGAGTTGGCGCACATAATCTTTTAATCCAGAAAGAACACGGACAAACGGAACATGTTTATACATCCAGAAACAATGTAATCCATAGAATATAAATATCCTCCTCACAATTTAACCAGCACACATCACTGTCTTCTCACGGCCTGCTGAATCTCACATTCACAAGACATTTAGTCCAGCTACTATCCACGGCTGGATCTCCCACAATACGACCCACACACTGGGTCGGAGCCTCTGCTCACTATGCAACCCACTCTGGGTTTTAGGCCTGCCTTCACAGCTCGGAGAATCACACACCACAGTTCTCCGTGGACTACCGACTCGTTCGGTGTCTAAAACTCAACTCTCTTAAACGACCTGACCCGCAGTCGGTCTCTTCTCTCACTGACTTTTAAGTATCCTGACTTCACACAACACTCAACTGTCTTTCGCCCCATCCACCCTAGGGGTATCCACTCACAACCGCCCCATTATTTCTCAGGGTTGATTGTTTTACTCGTAGCCAGGTCACTCACTTACTGTCAATGACCCAGGCATATGTCAATACACATAGAGGACACCGAGAGAATATACACACAGAGGACACTAAGAGAATATACACACAGAGGAAACTAAAAGAATATACACACATAGGACACTAAGAGAATATATATATACAGAGGACACTGAGAGAATATACATACAGAGGATACTAAGATAATATACACATAGAGGACACTAAGAGAATATACACACGGAGGATACCAAGAGAATATTCACACAGAGGACACTAAGAGAATATGCACACAGAGGATACTAAAAGAATATACACACATAGGACACTAAGAGAATATACATACAGAGGACACTGAGAGAATATACATACAGAGGATACAAAGAGAATATACACATAGAGGACACTGAGAGAATATACACACAGAGGACACTAAGAGAATATACACACAGAGGATACTAAAAGAATATACACACATAGGACACTAAGAGAATATATATACAGAGGACACAGAGAATATACATACAGAGGATACTAAGAGAATATACACATAGAGGACACTAAGAGAATATACACACGGAGGATACCAAGAGAATATACACACAGAGGACACTAAGAGAATATGCACACAGAGGATACTAAGAGAATATACACACGGAGGATACCAAGAGAATATACACACAGAGGACACTAAGAGAATATACACACATAATACACTGAGAATATATACACACAGGGGACACCTAGAAAATATACACGCAGAGGTCACTGAGAGAATATACACACAGGGAACACTGAGAAAATATACACACAGGGGACACTGAGAAAATATACATAAAGTACACTAACAGAATACACGCACAGAGGATACTAAAAGCATATACATATAGTATACTAATAGGATATACACACAGACGTCACTGAGAAAATATACAACAGAGGACATTGAGAGAATATATACACAAAGTGTATTAAGAGACTATGCAAAGAAAAGAAATTAAGAGAATATACACACAGAGAACGTTTAGAGAATATACACACATATGACAAGAAGAGAATAAGCACAACGAGGATATGAAGAGAATATACACACATATGACACAGAGAGAACAAACGCACTGAACACACACACAGGCTATACACATGGAGGGAACCTACCAATGCTAGATAAACTGAGAGTACCCGAATGTGCTATACACTTACAGGACACACATGCAGGTAACATATACATGAAGAACACTCAAAGACATACACACAGAGGTATGAATACACACGATGCACTTACAACATACATTCTTAAAACTGCGCAAACTGAGAATGAAACAAATGGCACATTTTTTTGACAGCCGATGCCTTGGTTTTCATGTCTGTCTACAGCCTTCTGTCTCATATATGTCAATCACCCGTGTAAGAATGTTAAACTCTTACTGCTTGCCCGCCAACTGTCTCTTTGTGGTGACATTTTCCAGCTGATCCCTTCTCATGGCGTGTCCAAAGAATGTCAGCTGCCTTCTTCTTATGCCAGAAACCAGTTATTTTTTGTTTTACGTCTTGCAAGATCGACTCCGTGGTGAATGAGTTATGAACGCAATTCGAAATCCCCCTTACCGGGTTCGAAACACAGCTGCGGGCGATTCAGCAGCTGACCGCCTTGCTTGGTTTTCATAAAATTGTATTATTGCCGGTCGTTAAGAAAGAAATGGCAAACTACTGAACGTAAACTTGCCAAGAAATCACAAACAGCCAAAGAATGTTGAGGTTGACTGTGACATCCTGTAAAGGATATACAACTAACTTTTCTTGCAATATACCTTGTTAACATTTTAATCCGTCCATTTTGTTCTGATCATTCTTCTATAAAACCACATAATTCTTCATTAATCTGCTAATTGTCCATAATTTAATTCTGTATATCAGGACTGGCTCGACATGACTTTTAAGAACTCTTTTCCTCACTCGATTTTTTTTTTTTGCACATCCTTTTTACAGGACACCGCTGTCAACACCAGCATTGTACTGCTGCTGTTGATGTCTTGGCAAGTTTACGTTCAGTAGTTTGCCATTGCTTTCTGAACGACCGGCTCCCATACCAACTCGTTAAAACTCAGCACAACGCGGTCTTCTACCAAATCGCGCGCAGCTGTTTTGAACGCGGGTAAGCGGAATTACGAACTGCGGCCATAACGCCATATCCACCGAGCAAACTCACCTCGATTAGCAAGCTACATGAACAGACTTAAAACACACGCCAATGGCATACTTATAGATGACACATACACACGTGTCATTAAGATAGATGCCAAACACATAGAAGGCATGCGTATATTCACACAGAGTACTTACATTTATCACAAGATCTCATACAACAGGACACATACATACATCAGATGACCTACATACAGCTGGCATACGCACAGAGAGTGCACATACAGTAACATAAACAGAGGGCACTAGCGTAATGAACACACACTCCGGGGAAAAGCTCCAACAGATGCTCCTTATCTTTCATTTGTTAATTGAAGCATGCCTTCCTGCACGAAGCACACCTCTCTTCACCCATCTGGGCAAGCTCTGTGTGTCCGTTGAAATCACGACATAGATGTACTGTTTGTCTTCCAGCTAGCGGATCTTTGAAAAGAAACATTTTCAACATGTGGTCAGATAATCGATATGAGTGGCACCGTGTGGTCATGATAGTTTGTTAACCCGGGCTGAATTCAGAGACCGTGTGTTGCCCATGCTGTACAATCCCTCTCTGGGCCTACCTAGTCCACTCCAAAGGAAAGGTAACATCAATACGTTTGGCGCAAGACAAGCTGCAGAAGCTTGAAGATTAGAAAATGTATGCTCTGTCCGTCTGTCGGAGCTTCCATCTTATACCAGTTGCCGACTAAGGCTTCATCATCACCAAGTGTCCTGCCAGCTTGCGAAGGCGTTCATGTCTCTCCACAGATCTCGGTCTTTGGTGTTCTGGATCAACTCGACTACCGATATTCCTCCATGGCATCATTTCTCTTGGTCTGCCTCTGCTTCTTCTCCCCTCTATCTTTCCAGTCGTCACGATGTTCTCCAATGCCTCTCTTCTCACCACATGACCAGAGAAAGCTGTTTGTCTCTTTCTTGTTGTTGTATATAATGTCCTAGTTTCATTAGTCTCTTTCAGGCAGTTGTCGATAGTCACTCTGGCAGTCCAAGGAACTAATGGTTAGGGTCTTAATAATCGCTATACCGATTTACATAATTGTTCTGAGAAGACTCGTTACTTATACTTTAGTGTCCTTAAAACTTGTCGCTTCTTTCCATAAACACCAGCTGTACTGTGCTCATTACTGTAGAAAATACTCTTACCATATTCCCTATAGTCTTACACGGAATATTACCGTATTCCCCATTGAAAGGCATGCATAACAAGATGCCAAGCCGTTAACTCCCGCTGGGAGTTCTATGACGTCTGTGTTTCTACAACTTCCTGTTTGAGCATACCTTTAAACCCATTACCAGCATGACGGGTACAATGTACACAATACATAACATTCATTAACATAGCCATTACAGCTAAAGACTTCGTTCTCTAGAGTTTAAAGGTGAATTTTACATTTACATTTACACAGTTTTCTCCCGAGACAGCCATCCGGCGTCTGCCACGCTGAAGTCTCGACATCCTTTTATGCCCATTTCAATTTTCTTTAGTGTTGATATCCAGATGTAAAGAGCATGGGATATAATCTGGTGTAAATTGATCATGAAGGTGTGCCAAATTTGAGCTCTTTATTTTTCTGTGTTGAACATGGCAATATTTTCACAGTGTACTAAAGCTCCCCAAGTGATACTGACCCCATCACCCAAGGTCCGACTGATTTATACAAAAATGGGTCAAGTCAGTGGCGGACCAGGTTTAAAGAGACTGGTTGCAAGAAGACTAAGTTATTAAAAGATATTGACATTTTAATGCGTTGTCTAATGTTTAATTGGGCCCTCTTCATCAGGGATCCACAGGACCCACCTGTTATCGGGCAAGCTGACAGTCTGGCCAATCCGCCAATGGATCTAGCACCATGTGCTAAATGCGCATTAAGACATGTAAAAAAGGTCCCCCTACTTTACGTGCTGAGACTAACTAAATAAGTTATATGTGTTTGCTTGGTATTAATTGCTTGAATATTATCCACTGTGCCGTTTTTGTCTTGAGTATCTTTCGATATATCTTTTATGGAAATGGCATATATTCGTATGTTCTCTGTGATCGTTTTCTGTGTACATGGCATTGCTCTCTCTCTCTCCTTCACCCCACCATCTCTCTCTCTCTCTCTCCTTCTCTCTCTCTCTCTCTCTCTATATATATATATATATATATATATATATATATATATATATATATATATAGAGAGAGAGAGAGAGAGAGAGAGAGAGAATTGATCTACGTTCCATTGATTTATAAATAAATTTCTATTGCTTACTTGGCTATTGTTATCAGTTTGAAAAGTAGTTTGAAGCGTCGATTTGACAAATCGAATTGTAAAATAGATACAATTTTTATGTATTAGCAGACATGGCGAGGAAAGAAATCTGCATCTTCATAAAAAAAAAAAAAAAAACTCAATTGTTGACTGTTAAATTACTAGGATTGAAAACCCTGATGGTATAACCGCTATAGTATTTCCGTACATTTGTGTTAGAGAACCATCAACTCACTGGCACTATTTAGAGATCAACAAGCGTTATATCAAATATCGTCTACTGTACTCGATAAAAACAAATCACGTTGGTAATGATGTACTCGTTAAATTGTAAAGTTGTTCACACGAGTTGGGCACAATTCATAATTTGGTAATGCAACACTCGTTTGGTGTAGGGTTGTAAGGCGATATTTCCTGCAGTCAGTCGAAAATTTGTGTAAGATAATGAGGAACTCTGGCAAGATAATGAAGAATGAGTTGACATTTAACGGGAGATTATAACCTATTCAATCACAGTGATAAAGCTATGGTGTAGTTTACTATTATTTCTGAAGGGACGACGCTCATACCATTGTGAGAATCAACGCCAAGCAATCTGCTTCTAAATCGCATGCGGCTGACTTTCGAACCCAGTATGTAGGTAATATGAAATTGCCTTCACTACCTTTAGGCCACAGCAGTGACACATTACCTTATAGACAGGCGATGGTTTGTGATATTGTTCTTTAAATAAAAAAGGCACAATAACCTTTCCATGTCATAAAACCTGGGCTGAATTGTAGAGACCATGTTTACTCCAGAGGAAAGGTAACACCAATACATCGGGAACAAGACAAGCTGCGGGGGCTGTCGGATCATCAAAGCAATGTTCTAAATGTCCGTCTGTGGTAACTTCGATGTTAGACCAGTTGCTGACCACGGCTAGGGCCTGGTCTGCCCTGCCATGACATTTAGTCTCCAAATTGCATTTCCTCGCACCAGAATAAGGCTTGCACTCTCCCAGTTGCGTGCCTGCACCCGAAGACGTCGGCACAATATAGGGTCTGGGGTTCGGTGAGTGCCGCCCAACATTCGACACTAACAGAAAGCAGGTAGTAACGTCTACTGTCATACAGTAGTAACTCAGTCATATCTTACTAAGACCTGACATAAAATACGCAGCTGATATTGTACGATTACTTATAACTTCCGGTCGCCAACATGGCGGTTAGGCATTGAACCCTTAAGGCCTGTGGCATGTTTATGCTTGCAGCTACGGTTTGCAATCGCATTTTCCTCATGTTGGACTGGTAGTACATGGTTCCATCGCCCTGCTACTGAGTGAGTTCGTGGGCGACACTGTGAGCTGTGAAATTCGCGTGCAATGCTGTTACATCTGTCATGTACAGTTACCTGCATGTTCGGAACAATACAATCTGGCCGAGTGGCTAGAACGCCGGGCTCTCCTTCGGGAGACCCGGGTTTGATCCCTCGGTAAGGTGTGGGATTTTTTTTCTGTCGGGGGCAAAAAGAAAATCCTAACCTGCTCAGTTCGCGGCGACTGCACTAGCCAGGCGGCCTTAATTCCTAAGGCTCAAAGACCCCTCTGCCATACACCGCAAGGTACTCTATTGGCAGTAAATGACAGTTTTGACAGAGTGCATTTTTCAGGAGACTCCTGGGAGTCGGCGCTAAAGCTACGGAGTTCGTGCTTTATGCGAAACTTTTGGCGGGTCGCCCTGCGGTAAAAAACTGTGCCATGTGAGAAAACCCGGGTCAATGAGGTCTTTCTGGTGACTGCCGAGCCCATCGACGATGAACTGTGGTTTTCGTGGATGAATTTTGTGTTGGCATTCTTGCGGAGGCATTATGCACAGTGTATCTGTCAATTCCACTTTTCACATTGGACAGTGGGGAGAGTTTTGTGTGATATTCACTGGCACAGGAACGGAGCATAATGGGGACGACCCGTTGCTGAGAAGTTGGAACCTCGACTAACTAACATTATAACAAATTAGATTACCATGGTCAATACTTATAAAATAAACTGTACTGTCTTAAAACCAGTTTCAATGTCATGATATGCTCTTTCTTGTACGTCTGGAGATTAATTACGTCTTTCTGGTTATAGACGCTAATGTTGATATTCTTTCTTTTGATATGTTTCTCTTGTTTGTTTCTTTTCTTTATTGATTTGATTGATTGATTGATTGATTGATTGATTTAGGAATCGACATCACAGCATTATTTTTTTTATTTGTAAATTTATTTGTAAATTCTTTTCCTTCCGTGTTCTTTCTACCCTGAATTCATTGTTTAAAAATAAATTACATTCCTTCTTTCTTCTTTTCATTGTCACTTTTCTCCTGTTCTTTTACTTACTTGCTGTTTTGTTTGATCTCTTTCTTATATTTTAACTGATTTCCTTCACTCTTCTCGAACTCTTCCTACACTATTTTATCAGTCAACCTTTGTTTATTTATTTCCTAATTCCTTTCTTTTTCAGCTTGCACCTTTCCTTTATGTCTCTTTCTTTCCTACACTCTCTGTTTGTGAGTATTTAATGTATTTCTGCATTATTTGTCTCAAATAATTACTTGTTTTTCAGGACACATCGGCAACAATGCCATTCATTTTGTCTGCCTGCCTCAAGCAAACACTGTGAGAAAAACACAGACACCATTTGGATTAATTTTTGTATTTATGATGTCGGCGGAAATCTGTCTCCATCCAACTCTAATCAAATAAGAATAAAGAATACTTTATCCCACGAGAAATCCCATGTATTGTTGACTCATTACGCACCTTTCACATTACAACAGATTCCCTTCCACGTAGCTTCTTTATTACTGCCGGATCAAATTTGGAGGAGCCACATATAATATAATCTTTCCGTGGCAACAAAATGAAGCCTGGTCTATAGTGATGTAGCAATAGGAAATGTTTAATAATTAAAGTTGTGCTGTTCCTTGGTAACGATTAATGCACGTCTGTTGAGAATATTCAGTTTCATTTTTGCTTTCATGGGATTATAACATATGTCTGTTTGTCCGCCTGTCTGTCTAACCCTTAAGCCATATTCCATTCCATTGGCACCTTGCCGTCTTGACAGACGATAGTTTGTGCTTTAAAAAGGCATAATAACTTTTAACTATGGCGGTAGCGAGTGTGACTGATAAGGCCAATTTGCGCTGTAAATGTCCGTTCACAGTGGGTGCATGTGAACACGTGGTCATTTCATTAAGCCATATACGGTGACGATTAATCTGCATACCCAGTAAATTTCACGTCTGCGTGAAATACTATGATGAGTAACATCGGGCCTAGTAGATTTCTTGCCCACATGCAGTACTCCACTGCAAGTATTACACAGTTGTCCATGTGAAATTTTTCGATGATTAACCTAAAACCAAGAGGATTTCTTGCCAATGCGAACAACCACGATGCTTAGCTTAAACGCCAACCCGATCTCTTGTCCACGTGAATACTTTGATGATTAATCTACACACCAAGTAGATTTTTTGTCTACGTTAAACACATACGCGACGAGTATATCTCTTTTCCAGTTGAATATACTATAGTGATTAATACACAACCATACAGATCCGCTCACGGGAAGTAGCATTGTCTATCTGAAATAGTATACAGATTAATCTATGTACCAAGCAATTCTCTTATCCACACGCAAAAATACTACGCAGCAATGCACATCTTTTGCCTACGTAAAACATATGATGGTTAGCTTACACTTAGTGGTCATTCTTCCACAATTGTTTTTCTCCCCAGGAGACTTACTGATGCTTTTTTTTTTGGCAGTATTTGATATAATTTGTATTGCGTTCAAAACATTTACCTATATTTAGAGCCAGCTCTGCGGCGAGAGGGTTATGGATGCAATCGTAATCACGCATACCGCGTTCGTATTACATCTGCGGGCGATTGGACAACGGACCGCTTTGCATTTGTTTTCATCCAATGGTATGAGTCAGAAAGCAAAGGCAAACTACTAAACATAAACTTGCCAAGAAAAACCAAACAACTAAAAATAATGGGGTTGATTGCGACAGCATGTAAAGGATATGCAACTAGCTTTTTAATATTGGAACACTTGAACAAATAAAGACATGCTGGGCATGCAAATGAACGAGTCAGTGGAACTAGTGTAAAATCGAGAGTTTTTCTGACTGACTGTGATGAGAACGAAGTTCTGCAAAATGTCTTACCACCCGATGCGGAGTTGTTCCCCATACATCCAGAATGTGTTGCACTCACCGCCTTATTTCCCTTCCTATTTACTGATTTGTATGTTCCCAGCCGCCATTGCACGTCAGGCATTTATTCACCAAGATTGTTTGTAATATCCCAATGATTATTCCTGAATAATGCGACACATTTGGGACATTATTTTTGCTTCAGGATAATTTCATTCATGAAAAATATAAATGAACTCAGGGAAACAAAAAGAGAAGAATGGGATATCCACATCAAATGACAGATCGTAAGGAGGGATATATTGTTTTGCTTTGCTTCAGACATGCGCTTGTTTATTGTTTATATCTTGTTTACAATTTGAAGAATTTATTTATGTGTTTGTAGCCAACCTGCATTGTTGGCACAGGTTGAGATTGAGAGCGTATTTCTTTTTAAAAGATTTTGAAGGTAATAAATATACTTTCCTTTCCGCTGAGACGTATTCAAGTACAGACATATTTATTGCACTGTGCAAGAAATAACTTACACGTGGAATCATTATAACTGAATATATGTTTGCTCAATAATTAATCGCTTTGAACTCAAGGGTAGTCTATGCATGTGCTATTAGTGTTAATGCACTGGGCTGATTTTTGTGTGAGGATTAGTTTTCCCTATTACCAGTACCCCTCGCCATCAAGCGAACCAACTTCGACTTCTGAGGTACTTGGAATTTACGTCCCCAAGTCAAGGACGAGAAGTCATTATATTTGTCCAACTGACCTCTACCTCGGCATCAGCACACCGGTAATTTGAAAGCGAGTACTCTTGTCCATTCGACCATGATGACCTGAAATAGTTAAATGAACATGCACGTACCAGCTAACTCATCTATCTGCTGTGTTATGTCTTCTTCTTCGTCTTCTTCGGTTGCCTGATGTAAAAAAGACATCTGCCGTTATGACTCCGCAATCTATATCGTCTGATATTTTGATGAAGTTGTTGTGATTATATTGTTATTTATTGCACAGCTGTTAAGCTTTCCACATACTCGTGTCTATGACTCTGTTTCTCTTCCTCTGTCTCTGTATTCCTCCCTCTGTCTCTCTTCCTCTGTCTATCTCCTTTTGTCTATCTCCCCTATCTCTCTCCCTTTGTCTATCTTCTGCTGTCTCTCCCTCTCTATCTCTCCTTTCTGTCCCTCCCCCTCTATCTATCTCTCTCCCTCTGTCTGTCTCGCTCCCTCTGTCTACTCTGCCTTTCTTGTCAAGTATTTTACCACATAAGGCTTATTCACTTTTCTGGTTCTCTACTTAAAATGACACGTTTTAATTGTTTGTTCTTAGCGTGTTTGATGAGTGACCTTATAGCACATGTAGCTAAAGAGTCTGTTTTCCTCTCTGTCTAAAATATTCTCAGCATCTTTATGAAAATCACATGTTTAATCATGTGGGAGAGAGAACGAACGAATGAACGAACGAACGAACGAACGAAAGAACGGAATTTATTTTCAAAGGGTAACAAATTGGGCACGCAGGCCCGTCTTACATTCGGCCCTTCCAATCACTCATCTTTTGTTCATCAATAGTGCATAGGAAAAAACATTGTCAAATGAATTTTGTAAACATAAACAATGCATATTACTATGTTATGAGACACATCCACCACCCACCCACACATCCCCCATTCACTACAACTCCCCCACCCAACCACACACACAAGCCAGACACACGTACATGCCCTCACTCATCCACCACATCCCTACACCTACACATCTCCACACTTACACACACCTCCCACCCACCACACATCCCATCCACCAACACCCCAAGCACACATACATTCTCCAACCCACACATCCCCAACCCACTCACATTCACCCACCTACACACATCTCCCCACCCACTCACATATCCTCTACCCGTCCCATTACCCACAAACAATAACCCACCCACATATCCTCCTCCAACTACCCAGCCAAACACACATTCCTCAGCCACACATCCCCCACGCACACACACACATCTCCCAGCCAACTCACATATCCCGCACCTACCTACACACAAATTCCGCACCCACCCACATAATCTTCCATCTCCCCCAGCCCACCCCAGATCCCAAGCCCACCCTTACAAACACCCCCCACCATCTCCTAACCTACACATACTCACCCACCCACATATCCTCTACCCACCCACACATCCTCTACCCACCCATCCCCCAACCAAACATCCCTTAATCACACACCCTTACCCATATACAATCACCCACCCACAAATGAAATCTGTTTAGCCCGCTTAACAACGTATTCATTATTATTGTTAATAATTCTTTAATGTTCTTAGTGAGAGAGAGAGAGAGAGAGAGAGAGAGAGAGAGAGAGAGAGAGAGAGAGAGAGAGACGGGGGTAGATATAGACAGAGAGAGAGAGAGAGAGAGAGAGAGAGAGAGAGAGAGAGAGAGAGAGAGAGAGAGAGAGAGAGAGAGAGAGAAAGAGACAAAGACATACTTTAATGTTTGATATTTTCATGTGGGAGAGAGAAATCTGTTTAGCCCGCTTAACAACATACTCATTATTGATTATTTGGTTGTTTCGGGATTTGAAAATTAAATATTGAGCACAACCCACTACTGGCAACGCTGATCGTATTCTGGTATGAACCTAAGGCTTATCCACGTCAATATGGAAGCAATATACTCGAGTGTCTCTCTCGTTTGAGCTCGTCAGTAGTGCATATCCCTGACCGGAGCCGGAAACAAGCCCCGATTCACTGGTGTGTGAAGCGGGTGTGTAACCACGCGGCACACGCTGGACATGCAAAATTATCATAACAGATTATTACAACATTACCCATCGTAGACTATGCTCAAGACTGCCCAATCGCCGCGACTGACGTCCGTCAATCGATGTGGACCCGAACGATCAGGGCTTCTCACTGGCAAGGAACACCAGGCCTCCTAAAATCCAGTGAGCAATAATCAAAGAGAGAGAGAGAGAGAGAGAGAGAGAGAGAGAGAGAGAGACAGACAGACAGACAGACAGACAGACAGACAGACAGACAGACAGAGACAGAGACAGAGAGAGACAGAGAGATACTTTGTTTGATATTTTCAAGATGAGTGTCAATTTGTGTCCTAAGCTGAATGACAGTTGAATCATTTTATAAGATATGTAACTTGAGCGAATTACTCAACAGTGAGTCGAGAATTACGATCTTGAGATAATAAAGTGTTACTCTACCTCTTATGACAGAAATAAAAGGGTTCAGTATATATGTGAGATGTCTTGTGTATAATAAAAAGGTAAACAAACGATCGACGGTTTGTTCACTTGTTTGTGCGAGTGATGTCATTATTAGATTACTTAATTGTTTATTTAAATTTAAAACTTGACCGCACTGATCAATATCTAAATCAGTAATAGCAAAGCAAACAATGGAAAACAAACAGGGTAGAACTAGAGGCGCAAAATCGAGTGTTTAACGATTAGGCAAGAAATGTCAAACAATCGAGTATATTAACAAAGCCATTAAGGACGTATTAGTAGATGACCGATAGATGTCAACACATACTTATATAAGAAGCAATATAGACATGCAGTGTTCGGAGTAGATAAAGAGCACTCTTAATACTTATTAATATTTTTTTGCCATTCAGATGACATGGACAAATAATGTATCCGATAGGATAAACAAGACAATCTCGTCTACTTGTACGTGATATATGTGACATATTCGTCTGTGTGAAAAGATGGCAGAACGAGGCTGTTCAGCAGAAATATAATGTGTAATGGGGTTTCAGAAGCATGACATTATAGCCAACAACAAAACGGCTGTAGACATTAATTAACAGATATCACTGCAGTGTTAATTAATAACTTTTGATCGCCATATGTGCTAACGAATATAGATGAATGGGAAATAACCAAGTAAAACCAATATTCATGAAAGAAGAGGGGGATGGAGGATATGACATTCAACCTGAAGAGAAACAAAATATAACGAATAATGTCATGAATGAATATTACAAAGATAGTGGGAAAACCATATTGAACCTTATGATGGACCACAAGGAAGTGGAGCCGGTCTCCCTGGCCAGGGCGTTAACGACATTGTTCGTAATCCCGTATATCCACGTGGAGAAAACGGCAGCTGCGAGAATCGGCAGAGGTTCGCGTCGGGCTGGTAACTTACGGGGGTATGTGAGCCGGTCGTTGAGAAAGCAATGGCAAACTACTGAACGTAAAAACTTGCCTAGTACAACAACAGCAGCTGAGAAATGCTGGTGCTGACTGCAACATCCTGTAAGGGATATGCAATATGTAAAACAAAAAAGAAGTCGATCTGTATGGGTGTATTAACATAGAAAGTGATCTATTTTCAAACCCAAACATTCAGATAATGATATGATATAACAAATTGACGCGATTCATATTTACATCACTTGGATGGATCATCATGTACGTGGGGGGATGGGGGGGCGGGGGGGGGGGGGGGGGGGGGGGGGGGGGTTGGGTGGGGGTGGGGGGTGGGGTAGAGAGCTGAGATAGGGCTGACAAAATGCGCATTGTCTGATTGTTTGAAGATTCAAACATCATGCTTGTATATACGAGTCCCAGTCAATAAGTAAGTCACACAGTTCTGTGGGATGGCAGGTAAATATAGTTGGTGTTTTCTACAGGTGTCATTAGGTGTCAGCAACATCGAACTTTATATTCCCTTTCGTCAGGTAGCGCTATGTGTTTCATGCGCATGCGCAGCGCATAAACAATATGGCGACGGTTCTTACGGAGTATACAACCAAAGAGCAACGTACTGTTGAGCATTTTTATGGGCAAAAGGACTGCCTGCAAAGGACATTCATAAGGAAATGCTTCCTGTTTATGCTGACAAATGTTTATCCTGTAAAGCGGTGCATAGCTGGGCAGAAAAAGTTTCTCAAGGACGCTCTAAAATTGTTGATGAAATCCGATCTGGTCGTCTTGTTAAGATTGCAAAAGACGCATCCGTGTGCGGGTGGAGGAGATGATTAGAGGAGTAACGATAGACTCTGTAGCATCTACAGTAGAGTGTTCACGTGGTTCAGCATACAGCGTAATGCATGATCGATTGAAATTTAAGAAAGTGTGCTCAAGGTGGGTACCCAGACAATTGAAGGAGGAACACAAAATGAACCGATGTGGCCTGTCCTTGCATCATCTCTGTCGATACGAAGTTGAAGGAGAAGACATGCTGGACAGAAGTGTTACTGGGGACGAATCATGAGTGCAACACTACCAACCCGGATCAAAGCGTGCTTCAATGCAATGGAAACATCCTTCTTCGCCTTGTGTCCAAAAATTCAAGGTTACACCATCAGCAGGGAAGGTTATGCTGACAGTGTTCTGGGATTGTCAAGAAGTGCTTTTAACCAATTGCAAGAAGTAAGGTGACAATGCGAATTCTGAAGCGTACTGTAAAGTTCTGTCGATGCTTCATGATGCAATTCAAAGAAAACGTCCAGGACTGCTGACTAGAGGAGTGTTGCTTCTTCATGACAATGCCGGACCACATACGGCTCAATTAACACAGGAGAAAATTAACCAACTAAGGTGGGAAGTTCTGGAACATCCTCCTTACAGCACAGGCCTCGACTTAGCCCCTAGCGATTTCTACATTTTTGGTCCACTGAAAACCCACCTTTGCGGGAAACATTTTTCGAATGACGCCGAAGTTGAATGCGAAGTGAAAACGTGGTTTAGAAAACAGAGCACGCAATTCTATGCAGCCGTTTTGGAAGGACTGATAAAACTATGGGATACATGCATCAATGTTGGTGGAAATTATGTTGAGAAATAAAGGGACAATGTATGTATAAAAATAAACTCGTTTCAAGTTGTTATCGCATTTAGTTATTTTTCTACAGCCATTTGTAACTTACTTATGGACTTCCCATCGTATTAAGTTCCAGAGAGAACTGTGCTGAGCCTACCCAGGCAGCCTATAGATAATGATTCGGGGTGGGGGGGGGGGGGGTGGGGGGGGGGGGGTTGTCAGACATTGTAGAAGAAACTATGCAATGGTGAAGGCCTGTCTGTATAAACATAGGTGACAAGGTCTCAAAAGGGTCTCAATGCACTTAAAACTAAGGCCGCAATGGACACAGAGCAGAGAATGCTTTTCACACTATACCAGCACTTGATCCTCTCAGTGATTGATTATGGACCAGGACTGCTCACTGTCTCAAAGAGTGAATTGGTAAAGTTAGAGCGCATACAGAACGAAGCTATGCGGGTCTTTCTGGGATGCACCAGAGACACCCCAGTAGTGTGTATGCGTTACATCCTTGGTCTGCCGACTGTTGCAGGTGAAGGCATACCTCAGCGTAGCTGCAGACACAGATCACCCATTGCGTGAGGCGCTGGACGCCGTTAAGGGTCAGCGACTGAATAAGAGGGAAATCATGGATGGCGCAGGCGGAGGATACGATCAGACAGGTGTGCCCCTTGGAGAACATTAGGCGAGGAGAGGAGTGGGCCAGAGTGCCAGCGGAGCAGTCAGATTTGTGCAGAGTTATAAGCACATTGAGCACGGAGTAGCCAGCAGGGGCCACGGAAGTGGAAATCCAGCAACTAATTCAGGATAATGCTCGCTTGGGTGATGTGATTATCTTACACAGATAGTTCAGTGCCGAGAGGTACTAGAAGTGCCTGGGGGTTCATAGCAAAAGCTAATGACCGACGTTTGGTGCAGGAGAGCCTGGCATATGATACCACAACATCTAGCTTAAGAATGTAGGTGGAGGCGGTCACTGCAGATTTCCGCTGGATGGAGAATACGATACACACACACATCGTGATTGTAACTGACTCAGAAAGCATGCTGTGGAAGGTGAGGACAGGCATGCCTAGTGCAAGGAGGCTTTCTTCGCTTCGGAGGTCACGGGTGGCAAGCATTGCCTGGATCTTTTCTCTGGGCATGCCGGTGTGCTGGGGAATGAACAGGCAGACAGATTGGCTTGCTCTGCAAAATTTTGTGGAATATTGATGCATGACAAGGCAGACGTGGTTGCGGCCTTGTGGGAACACGTGTACATCTCGGAGGAGCTAATGGATAATTTTGGTATGGTAAGAATGAGGCAGCGTGGAGTGACGAGGGGATCTGGCCAACGCTCAACGCTCAGAGGAAAGGCGAGACGGACATATAACCAGATTGCTACTGGTACTATTGGTGTTGGAACTCTTCGCTGGCTGCTGAGGATGGGGACGAAGCGCCTATGGGAATGCTCCGAATGCTGGGATATCGGTTCCTAGATCAATCAATCAATCAATCAATCAATCAACATAGGTGACCAGCCAGTCTCTCCTGTAGCGGAAGTCGAGCGCTGGCATCGAACCCTCGCCAGACGGCGCTCATTTCATTGTCAGCTTACAGTTATTCACTCTTCACTAGTCCACACATCTCTACACTTAGTCTGCATATATGTAACTAATGGGGTCCATTGTAAAATATGTAGTACTCTTGTGATATGATTCGTTTATATAGATACCACATTCATCATCCTGTGCCATGCCAGTAAGCGTGGCGGTCATGTTTCGCCATCTCACTCGATCACCGGAGTCATGGATCAGCTCAGTGTTCTTGTCTCGACCATACCGCGTGGCCAAACTATTCGAGTATTCGCTTAAAATTGCTGATGTTGACTGCAACGTCCTGTAAGGGATATGCAAAAAAATAATGTGTAATTTCTCTAATAAGTTTACAATTTTCAGATACCACATTATTTACATAAATGTCGACTATGTGTAGACATTTGTGGAGTAGTGGAAAGTTACTTTGCCTGTTAATAAGTTGTTTGACAAGACGAGTGGTGGAGGGCGCATGTTGATATGGGGACTCAAAGGGGACATAAAGAGCAGTAACAATGTATACTTTCTGCTCAGGTCGTAAAAGTAAGTCAAAAGGATTGGCCTGTGTTTGACTATTGCACTCCATAGAAAACATTAGTTAGCATCCAACTAACTGTGACCAGGCCTACAGAAAGCCTAACATGCACTGTTGTGGGACTAAACTCCATTAAGAGTCTCAAAGGATGAAGAAGATAGAGGAGGATGAGGAAGAAGAAGAAGAAGAAGAAGAAGAAGAAGAAGAAGAAGAAGAAGAAGAAGAAGAAGAAGAAGAAGAAGAAGAAGAAGAAGAAGAAGAAGAAGAAGGGGGAGGAGGAGGGAGAGGAGGAGGGAAAGGAGAAGGAAGAGGAGAAGAAGAAGAAGAAGAAGAAGAAGAAGAAGAAGAAGAAGAAGAAGAAGAAGAAGAAGAAGAAGAAGAAGAAGAAGAAGAAGAAGAAGAAGAAGAAGAAGAAGAAGAAGAAGAAGAAGAAGAAGAAGAAGAAGAAGAAGAAGAAGAAGAAGAAGAAGAAGCCGCCACACTTTCCTTCTGTTTGGATATCCACATATGTTTAGACCAATCGGCGATCAATGAATAATGTGGTATATCTTACACCGCCTATACTTCCCACTAATTTGTCTGGTATTTATTTTAGGCTCTTCCGACCTGGAAATCCATGTAATTAAAAACAAATTTCGCCTCGAATTAGATACGAAAACATGACCAGGCACTGACCATCGGTGCTAATCATCGGTCTTCTGCGACTCCCCACACATGCTCAGCGTGAAGAATATATATCAACTTTGAGAGAAAATTCGATATGTCTGTATGCTATGTAAAATGGAAATTTTTATCAAATGTGGGGAGATCTACAAGGTATATGGCAATATTAAAAAGGCGGCCTGGGCCGCTTGTCTGCTGTCTAGCCTTTGTTGTGTGGTGTATAAGATATATGTTTCTAACCCGCACTGTATTTTAAAAGGGGTGGGGCGTGAATCGACAAAGGAAACATTGGTCTAGCCCAGCGGTTCTCAACCTTTTTTGGCCCATGCACCCATTCACCATATGTTCAGAATGTCAAACCCCCTCCTTTCGTATTTCCTCCCTATAAATTCCCCTCCCCCACCCCCACACATTATACGTAAAAATGGAAGCTAAATTTAATAACACCTACTAGAACAAGTCAAGACGACTACATAAAACCAGATTTGCGGGTCTACTTACGTATAAACGGATTTCAGAAGAGCGAGACATACAGAACTGTAAAGTATGGAGGAAAAACAATATCATGTAATTGGTTCTTGTGTTAACGCGATCTTGAAATAATCTTAATTCCCCCCCCCCCTCCCCCCGCCCCTCCCAACCCACGCTTCGGAAACCCTAAAAGTCAACGGGAGAGGGGGAATTCCCCACCTGTTGAGAACCACTGGTCTAGTCTATATATTTTTTTTGCATTCTGATGGCTCATTATAATTTAAAATTCTTATCTGTAAAAAAAAAAAAAAGGTCATCTACCGTCTATAGTAGTATCATGCAGTGTAGGACGGGGGAGCGTGGGGTGGGGGTGGGGAAGGAGAGGTGGGGAAGAACTTGAACCTGAATTATTAAAGCCGCGTGGCTATTACAGTCGCCGCAAATGTGCAGATTAGAGTTTTGTTTTTTACCCCCACAAAAAAATATCCAACCCTTACCGAGGGATCCGAACCCGTGTCTCACGGTAATATTAATTTAGCATTCTAGCCACTGGGCCGCCGGTTTCCCTGGCCTAGAGTTAAACGACTTTCTCCGTAATCTCGTTTATCCACTTACGGTAATGCAGAGCGCGAGAATTGGAAGCGGTTCTCGCCGCGTTGGTAACTTACGGGATAAGTGAACTGGCCGCTCAGAAAGCAATGGCAAACTACTGAGCGTAATCTTGCCAAGAAATCAACGACGATGGTAAAATGCGTTGAATACCATGGACAGCCAGAAAGACCAATGAACAGGTCCTCCAAGAAACAAATGAAGATCGTAAACTGATTAGAGACATTAGACGCAGACAGTCAACATTTTTTGGGCATGTTATGAGATGAAATAAATTGGAGAACTTGGTGACAACTGGTAAGATCGAAGGGAACAGACCAAGGGGAAGACCTAGAAGCAAATACCTGGATGGCTTGACCTCGTGGCATGGTCGAGACAGAAACACGGAGCTGATCCACGACTCTGGTGATCGAGTGAGGTGGCAAACCATGACCGCCCACGCTTACCGGCATGGCACATGATGGATGGGATGGATGGATGATAAAATGCTGGTATTGACAGCGATGTCATGTAATGGATATGAGGAAAAAAGCCACTGGGCCAGCCGCTCCTCAACATTCCTCTCTAAAATCAAAATGTCCGCGTCCATATGGTCACTAATACGACGTGGAAGGAAGCCCTTCAATAATATCACTGTGAATGAGATGAGCAATCAAAAGAAACCCTTGAAACAAGAGCGCTACAGTTTATCTAGGAAAGCACCAGAAGCTATGCAAGCCTTACGACAATAATAGAAATAAAGTGATTTACAATAAGACTCATTAACTGGGACAGAAATAAAATGTAGTTGGAGGTATGAATACGATTTCAACGCTCTACTATTCGGAGGAAAGATACTTTATAATATGCTTAACTCTTTCAGTGCCAGTAGTTTTAGCTTTTAGTCCCTAGCGGAGGAGATAACAACTATTAGGTGCTTGGTCTTTAATGCTGAGTTAAGATGAGCTAAGAACCGACATCACTGCACATTCCCATACGCGCTCCGTCCCCTCGTTCAACAGCCAGTAAAGAGTCACACGGCTAATCGTTCCCACAGCTATCTGATTGAAAATTCTCCTGGTCTTCCCTCTCAGTTTTGAGATTCTTCCAGAATCCCCGGCGACGTCTCATTCTTTCCACATACGGGTTCTCAATCTTGCTTGGTTTTGAATATTCTGGAACACTGCTGGGTTTCAACTCTTAAATCCGATGCTTTGGCGTTTAATCGTCTAGGACCTGAAACGCCCTAATACAAATATTTATCTGGATGTGGATTGATGTGGTGGATTCTCCCCATATACTAAAGTACAACATCTGCGGTAACTCTGCTGCGGAGCTTTACTTCCCTTCTTCAAGCTTAGAAACAAAAACGGGGTGTGAAAGATCAGTACTGCAACTCCCCGTCTGTAGAAAGTCATGTTTCACTGTAGCACATATGGGCTTGGTGGATTACTCCTAGATTGGTAATTGTTTTCTCCACATGTTTAGGTATTTCTCTGTCAATCAATTAACTCCACCCAAAGTGCAGTTAGAGCAGGGTATGTGTTTTCTTTCTTCTTTTTGTTTTGTTCGCCCGTTTTGAATTCAAGTGTAGTTCATACACGTGTCACTACTTCCAGTGTATTGGACTGATCTTTGCATGTGTTTTAGCTTTCCCTATTACCATTGTCCCTCGCCATCAAGTGAACCTACTCTGATTCAGAGGTATTTGTAATTTACGTTCCCAAGCCAATGACGAGAAGTAAAACATTTTAGGTCAACTGACCCGTGAATGGATTGAACGCGCTCCGTCGGAATCAGCACATGGGATGTTTAACAATGAGTGTTCTTACCCATTCGGCCATGCTGATCTCCAAGCAAGGTATATAAAAACATAATAAAACATTCTATGAAATAGGAAAGACTGAATACTAGCACTGGCAGATATAATATATTATATAGTTTAATATAAGAAGAAAGTTGCATATGAAATACTGGCAATGTCAGATATAATATATTATATAGTTTAATATAAGAAGAAAGTTGCATATGAAATATTGATACTGGCAGATATAATATATTATATAGTTTAATATAAGAAGAAAGTTGCATATGAAATACTGGCAATGGCAGATATAATATATTATATAGTTTAATATGTGAAGAAAGTTGCATATGAAATACTGCCAATGGCAGATATAATATATTATATAGTTTAATATGTGAAGAAAGTTGCATATGAAATACTGGCAATGTCAGATATAATATATTATATAGTTTAATATAAGAAGAAAGTTGCATATGAAATATTGATACTGGCAGATATAATATATTATATAGTTTAATATAAGAAGAAAGTTGCATATGAAATACTGGCAATGGCAGATATAATATATTATATAGTTTAATATAAGAAGAAAGTTGCATATGAAATATTGATGCTCGCAGATATAATATATTATATAGTTTAATATAAGAAGAAAGTTGCATATGAAATACTGGCAATGGCAGATATAATATATTATATAGTTTAATATGTGAAGAAAGTTGCATATGAAATATTGATACTGGCAGATATAATATATTATATAGTTTAATATAAGAAGGAAGTTGCATATGAAATATTGGCACTGGAAGATGTAATATATCATATAGTTTAATATAAGAAGAAAGTTGCATATTAAATATTGGCACTGAAAGATATAATATTTTATATAGTTTAATATAAGAAGAAAGTTGCATAGGAAATATTGGTACTGGAAGATATAATATATTATATAGGTTAATACAAGAAGAAAGTTTCGTATGAAATACAGGCACTGGAAGATATAATATATTATATAGGTTAGTACAAGAAGAAAGTTGTATATGAAATACTGGCACTGGAAAATATAATATATGATATAGTTTAATACAAGAAGAAAATTGCAAATGTATTTCATTTCTGTCAGCAACATATGCATAACATTTCCAAAATAATGAAAAGCATAACAGGGGAATGTAACAATAATAACAACATGCATCGGTTATAAAGGAAGACATATATTTTTTACGTCCATTTCGAATCAGCAGAATAAACTGCCTGTAAAGAAGAGGAGAATGACGCAGAAGACATAACAGCAATAGAACTTGATGAAACATTTCCAGATTTGGAATCCGTCAAAGAACGATTAATAGATATCGACCCGGTCATCCACAGACGGATGTATATTCTTGTGGATGTAGAGAATTACGCTGCTGGTTGCCTCAAAATGGAAGGGACAAAGAAAAAAAAAAAAAAGAAAATAGAAAAAGAAAAACTCTAACTGAAACAGGATAAAACTGAATATAATAAAGGAGCCTTTTAAAACATTTACTTTCATGGAAATTCTGAAGAATACTAAGCGCCAGGCGTTTCAATGGCCTCTTTCCGAAAACAATCACACATAAACACACACACACGCACACACACACACACACATACACACACACGCACACACACATACACCCAGAGAGAGAGAGAGAGAGAGAGAGAGAGAGAGAGAGAGAGAGAGAGAGAGAGAGAGAGAGAGAGAGACATTTACGCAAAATAAATCAGAAACAAGATTATCATATATATTTACACTTCAAGGATTGACTGACTCATCGGATTCGTGTTTTCCGATTTGAAACTGTCCTTTAGGACTCGAATCTCTTCATTTGTGCGTCATACCTAGATTCTCAACTCAGTACACACACCCCGTAGCATTGGCGACTTTTATGTTTCTTTACAATTCAATGATTTACTAAATTCATTGGCTACTACGACCAGGTATACCTCTCTGAAAAGTGCCTATTAGCGTTCTAGTCTCCTAACGTTTACATTAAACCTAGGTTCTCAGCTCAATACACAAATCCCGTGGGTGTGGCTAATGGAATCATACAATGTATACTAGCTGATGGGTTGATGTTTAGACATCCTGGCTTGGAAGGACATCAGTATAAGACACGATTGGCTGTACACAGGGGCTGTTCTAAGGCACGATCACGAACGAAGCACTGCATTGACTATGAATATATTTTTCTAATCGTAAAATGGTGCAAGTGCATCATGCTGTTGTTGTTGTAGGAATCATGTTGTTCCACTCCTAAATGGTATAAAACATGAACGGTGAGGATTTTGTAACATTTCCTGTAGGCAAGCACTGCGATCATGCGCAAGAGGTCTCAAAGTGAGAAAGAAAGACTTGGGTGTTGAATGCCTACCATCATATGGGAATTTGCTGTGGCTGTCTTTCAGTTTCTAAGCATACCAGGTGCTCAGTCCTAGCCAGACTTCATCACAGGGAAGATTATGATTCTCGAGTACGAGGAGAAATCAACTCATACCACCGCCATTTGTCATCCAGCAGGGCATGGGAAAAACGTTCCGCTTCTCTTTCTTTTATTGGTTGGGAAGGCCTGTTTTGGGGAATCTCCAAACGGCCTTTCGAGTCACGGCAACGGCCAAACTTCCTTATCCGCCTCTTACGACACGCGTTAAAGGTTACAAGTCACTATTCTTTGCTTCTCTGGTTGGCTACGGTAACGAACGGTCAATACAGCTTACTTTTCCTATAGTCAGCAAATCGTGAAATCACCAATGGGTATCCTCGGTTTCCTTAATTAGTAAATACCAAAACCTGGATTCGTACGCCATTATTCTCAAGTTAGAGGCGTCACTGTGCTTCTAAATTACTTCGCTACAAACTTCGGGTTCTCTTTATGTGATTTCTAAATCCAAACAGAAAAATAGACGAATGAACGAACAAATCAAAACAGTGCACGCTTATAAAATTATTTTGAGTGGACGACTCATCGTCATCAACTAAATGATTATCCTATTCAGACCACTGCACCATGTTTTATCCCACATGGCCCTAGTCTCTTTCCGCAGGGCGTTGCGCGAGAAAATTACACCCGTGAACCGAACGATTTAGTCTGGTATCGAACTCATAACCTTCAGAGCGCAGGCAGAGTAATCACTTCGCCAGACTCCTAGCTGTACAGAACTCTACCCTCAAACATTCTTTCCCAATGTCGTTCTGTCATATGCCACAAGTCTTGCCTCATTTACTGGCATGTTTATCTAGTCTATCACATCTGGAATTCATCTACGTTGTGGAATTCCCTTCTTCTATTCCCGGTGAACCCCTTCTATATATATCTTTGTCCTTATACATACTCAAAATATATAATTTTCTTCAGTTTTATTTAATATAATAACCAAGATGATTCAATGTTGAGTTCTTATTTAGTAGATCAGTGTGTTTTCTTTTTCGTCTATTTAATGTTTAATATTCGTCTCTAACACTTGTATTCAAAGACGCATATTTGCTTTTCATCTGATTTGTTGAATTTCTAAGTTTCACACCAGAATGTTGCCATAGGAAATATGCGTGCTATAACTTTTAGTACTTTAATTCTAACCAAACGATAAAGACAAATTACATAATATTATACTTATTTTCCTGTTGTTCATGGCATGAAACAGTATTTCATCTTATCATGTTCCTCTTGTACCTTGCGGTGTCGGGGTGAAGTATAAACATCGTGAGAGTGCCCAGTTATGGGCTTCACGTATCTATATTTCCATGGACTCTGCTATTCCCTCCGTCCAACGTTTACGTGGTCGGCCTCTTCCTCTGTTTCCATCTGGTATGTACATCATTGCTTGTTGTGGTATGCTGTTGAATGGTAACCTACTTACATGGCCAAACCATTTGACTTGCTGCTTTCTAATATAATCTAGTGCTGCTGTAACCCCCACTTTAGTCCTGATTTCTTCATTTCTGATCTTATCTCTTTTTGATACGTTGAGTATTCTTCTCATGAATCTCATTTCTGTTGTTGTGATTTTTCTTTTCTCTTTTTCTGTCATTGTCCAGGTTTGGCATTGGTAGCATAGAGTTGGTAGGAAGATTGTGTTGTAAAGTGCTTTCTTAGTAGTTATTGATACATGTTTGTTCTTTAGTATTGGTGCCATTTGTCCAATGAGTTGGTTTGCCTTATTGCATCTATTTTCGATCTCGTCTTCTGATCTGCCATTTGATGATATTATACTTCCTAGGTACTTGAAACTCTTTACTTGTTTCAAGGGATGTTCGTTTAGGTGAATTGTTGTTATTTTTTCTTCTTTAGTTATAGTCATTACCTCTGTTTTGCTTGTGCTAATTTTCATGTTATGTTCCCTACACATTTCGTTTAGACTATTCATGTGGTCTTGTAATTCAGCTTCTGATTTTGCTATTAGTGCTTGATCGTCCGCAAACAGGAGTTCTCTAATGGTTAGATTTGCAGATGGTTCTTCTTCTGTGTTCTCGTCATGCGGTATTCTTGCGGTCTCTGTTTGGCTGGTTTCTTTACATATGTTGTCTATATATGTTATGAACAAGAGAGGGGACAGGACACAACCATGTCGTACTCCGGATCTTATGATGAAGGGTTCTGAGTGTCCTCCAGTTGCTCTCACTATGCATTCACTGTTGTTATATAAGCTTCTACATAGGTTTGTTAGATGTGTACTAACTCCATATTGTTTAAGGATTTCCCACAGCATGTTTCTATCTACTCTATCAAATGCTCTTTCTTGGTCGACAAAGGCTAAGTAGAGTGTTTCATTGAATTCGATTGATTTTTCTATCAGTTATCTAAGAGCAAAAATAACGCCTGTGCATCCTTTGTTTTTTCCTAAATCCAAGTTGTGTTTCGCTTAGCTGGGGTTCTATAATAGGTCGTAATCTCTTCTCAAGAATTTTGCAAAATATTTTCCGAGTATGACTCAACAGTGCCTCTGTATTGTGTGCAATCTCTTTTGCTGCCTTTGTTTTTCCAAACTGGGATAATTATGGCGTTTCCCCAGTCTCGTGGTGTCTGTTGTTCTACATAAACATGGTTGAATAGTCTAGGTAGCCATGCTGTTCCTACTTCTCTTGCTGCTTTAATTAGTTCATTTGGTATTTCATCTTGTTCCTGTGATTTGTTCAATGGGGCTAATCTGATGGCTTCTATAATGTCTTCTTTTAGTATGTCTGGTTCTAGTTTTCTAGTTCTTCGGTTTGAAACAGTGTGAGAGTTCGTAATATTAAAGACGTAATTGATGTTCATACGTTAAACAATTAATCGGTCAATAGGTCTGAAAACCTATCTATCAAACATCCTAAATACTAACCAACCTACCAATCACCCAAACTACCAACCAACCAATCAACCAACCAACCAACCAACCAACCAACCAACCATCTTTCTTACTTGCTCGTTTTCCTGTCTGCCTAACTATTTATTTATAATACCTATATGTTTGCTCATTTACCTCTCAGATTATCTTGTTCTAACTATAAGTAGAGATATGGACCGGTTGCTCAATCAGCCGCCTATTCATTGATTAATTGTATCCTGTGTTGATCTATCTATCTATCTATCTATCTATCTATCTATCTATCTATCTATCTATCTATCTATCTATCTATCTATCTATCTATCTATCTATCTATCTATCTATCTATCTATCTATCTATCTATCTATCTATCTATCTATCTATCTGCCTGCCTGCCTGCCCGTCCGTCCATCTCTCCCTCCGTCTCTCCCTCCGTTCCTCAGTCCGTCAGTCCGTCCGTCCGTCTGTCCGTCCGTCCCTCCCTCCCTGTCTGTCTGTCTGTCTGTCTGTCTGTCTGTCTGTCTGTCTGTCTGTCTGTCTGTCTGTCTGTCTGTCTGTCTGTCTAATAATTTATTGGTTGCAGTTAGAAAATTTCGCTTAATGCTAAGATTATTTTTTTTTAAATGTTGTCGTATAATTTTCATGTAAAAAATAATGTCGTATAATTTTCATGTAAAAAACGATGTGGTGCTTAGATAAACGAAGACCGACTTACAAAAAGCATTAAAAAGGTCACTTGAAAGATCTTTACATCTTCCCCCAAAAATTAACTTGGGTAAATGGAGCGGCAGCAGCAGCAGCAGCAGAAGAAGAAGGGAAAAAAAGGAGGCGGAGGAGGAGGGAGAGGAAGGGAGGAGGGGGAGGAGATGGAGGAGGAGGAGGAGGAGGGAGGAGGAGGGGGAGGAGTAGGAGGGAGGAGGAGGAGGGGGAGGAGGAGGGAGAGGAGGAGGGGAGGAGCAGGAGCAAGAGGAGGAGGGGGAGGATTGGAAGAGGAGGAGGGAGGAGGAGGGGGAGGGGAGGAGGAGGAGGGGGAGGAGGAGAGGAGGGGAGGGGAGGAGGGGGAGGAGGAGGGGGAGGTGGAGGAGGAGGAAGAAGGGAGGAGGGGAGGAGGAGGGAGAAGGGGGGAGGAGGAGGAGGAGAAGGAGGAGGGGGTGGAGGAGGAGGGGAGGAGGGGAGGAGGAGGATTATAACGCATATGCCTGTAGATAACTGTAGCGAAAAGGTCCACCTATGTGAGAAATATGCAACAATTTTACATATATAGCAATGCCATTAAAAGTTATGTCCCCTCGCTATATATAAATTATAATATAAATCAAAATATTAAATAATATTAAGTAAATAACTGTTTGTACACTAACAAACTATGACAGTTGGCAGCACCGGAATGAGAAGAAGACGTGTAGAAAATTTCATCTCAATCGGATGGACCGTTCGCGAACGCATAAATAACATACATACATAATTACAGACAGACATACATCGCATTTTATATATATAGATTAGTTACATTTTTAATATGATACCTTTCATTTTCTGAATTCGCAGTTTGTTTGACCTATACTGCAATTAATCTCTGTCCTGCATCTTCTAAATGATATTAGCATTGCCTCTGTTTTTTCATATCCTTTTAGCAGGACATCGCTGAAAACATCAGCATGTTACTGCTGTTGTTGATATTTTGGCAGGTTTATGTTCAGTAGTTTGCCATTGCTTTCTGAACGACCGACTCCCATACAAACTCGTTAAAACCCAGCGAAACGCGGTCTGCTGCCAAATCGGTCGCAGCTGTGTTTTGAACGCGAGTAAGCGGTCTTACGAATCGCGTCCGTAAGACCTTCGCCACGGAGACCCGGCTCATTGCTTCTAGGTATTTAAATTTATCAGCTTGGTCGCGTATTTTCCCTTCTATTGTTATCTCATAATTAGGTGCTTCTACTGCTTCTACTTTCTTAATAGTCAAGGAAATACTCTTGTCTTATGCACTCTTAGTAACTTGTTTGTTGTTGCATATTCTATTTACTTTTGTATGGATCTGAAGCGTGGAAAATAAGTAGACAAGCTGAAAAACATCTGATGGTTGTGGAAATGTGGTTTCTGAGGAAAATGCAAAGAATACCATGGAGAGACAGAAAGAAAAAAAACTAACGACCAAGTCCTTCAAGAAACAAGACAAGGTCGTAATCTGATTAGAGACATTAGACGTAGACAGTCAAATTTTTTGGGCATGTTATGAAAAGAAACGAATTGGAGAACTTGGTGACAACTGACAAGATAGAAGGGAACAGACCAAGGGGAAGACCGAGAAGTAAATACCTGGATGGCTTGGCCACGTTGTATGGTCGAGACAAAAACACGGATCTAATCCACGACTCTGGTGATCGAGTGAGAAGGCGAAACATGACCGCTTGTCGGCATGTCACATGCAGGATGGATGGATTTACAGGACATCTCTGTCAACACCAGCAGTGCTGTTATTGATGTCTTGGCAAGTTTACGTTCAGTAGTTTGCAATTCTTAGTTACTACATTATACAAAAGTTTTAAGTCTTTTTGCATTTCCGGCCATCAATACAGTGGTTTGGATATAATATTTATGTGATTCGGTGTTCCTGCAGGCCATCAATACAGTGGTTTGGATATAATATTTATGTGATTCGGTGTTCCTGCAGGCCATCAATACAGTGGTTTGGATATAATATTTATGTGAGGCGGCGTTCCTGGAGGCCATCAATACAATGGTTTGGATATAATATTTATGTGATTCGGTGTTCCTGCAGGCCATCAATACAGTGGTTTGGATATAATATTTATGTGATTCGGTGTTCCTGCAGGCCATCAATACAGTGGTTTGGATATAATATTTATGTGATTCGGTGTTCCTGCAGGCCATCAATACAGTGGTTTGGATATAATATTTATGTGAGGCGGCGTTCCTGGAGGCCATCAATACAATGGTTTGGATATAATATTTATGTGATTCGGTGTTCCTGCAGGCCATCATTACAGTGGTTTGGATATAATATTTATGTGAGGCGGGGTTCCTGCAGGCCATCAATACAATGGTTTGGATATAATATTTATGTGATTCGGTGTTCCTGCAGGCCATCATTACAGTGGTTTGGATATAATATTTATGTGAGGCGGGGTTCCTGCAGGCCATCAATACAGTGGTTTGGATATAATATTTATGTGAGGCGGGGTTCCCGGAGAAGAGGCAGGGTTAGACCATCACAAAGATGGACAGACGACATTAAAGACACTTTGGGTTTGAAAGACATAAGGCACTGGAACTGACGTATGATAGCACAACCTCTCCGCAGGCCCGTAGGAGAGCGAGGCTTTTCAAAGGGTCTGCAAGATGATGATGATGATGAAGAGCTGACCATGACATTTCACTGCAACCTTATACACATTGTGTATTTTTAATGACTGCGCAGTGTTTGAAAATATTGCCGGTCCAAGTTTTGTATTTACCTATTATGGCGCTCACAGAAAGAAAAGAAGGAAGCAGAGGTTAGAGGACGCACTAGACAACATAACATTTGAAAGCTAGTTACTGACCGGGATTCGAACCTGTCACCTCCAAATGACGACAGTGCCTCGCTGCATGAACAAGTGTACTTCGATGCATGACCTACCAGACACTCAGAAAAAAGTGTCTTTATTAGTCATGTCTATCATACACATGAACTTACAACTATGGAATACGGACAGAATTCGTATCAAATCATTGAGATCGCACCATAGGTCTCATAATTTATATAAAACCAGTATAGGTCAAACAACAAACACACAAACACATAGGACCATAATGCTGTGTCGAGTAAATTCACAAACATTTAAAGAAGAGAAATGATTTGTCGGTTCTAATGATGTACACGTATTACACAGGAAATCAGTTGCGGAATCCGTTGAGGCTACTGAGACAGTTACATAAATAAACACACATAGTATTGTTTGGCGCTCACAGAAGGAGAAGAAGGAAGCAGAGAATAGTAGGACGCATTAGACAACATAACATTTGAAAGCTATAGTTACCGACCGGGATTCGAACCTGTCACCTCCAAATGACGACAGCGCCTCGCTGCAGGAACAAGTATACTTCGACGCATAACCAACTAGACACTCCGAAGAAAGTGTCTTCATTAGTCATGTCTATCATACACATGAACCTCCAACTATGGAATACGGATAGAATTCGTATCAAACCGATACGATACGATTTCTCACACTGACAAATTCCTCTGTTGGTCTAAAACCATTTTTTTTTCAAAATATCGCCGGACTACGTGGCAAAGGAGTTACGGACGCGATTCGTATTTCCGCTTACCTGCGTTCGAAACACAGCTGCGACCGATTTGGCAGCAGACCGTGTCGCGTTTGGTTTTATAACGTGATGGTATGGGAGCCGGTTGTTCAGAAATCAATGGCAAACTACTGAACGTAAACTTGCCAAGACATCAACAACAGCAGTGCTGGTGTTGACAGCAATGTCCTGTAAATAGGATATGTTTTTAAATACAAAATAATACATAAACATCTCATTATCAAGAGGCCGGATATATCAAACAGAACATAGGCTAAATTATTTTGAACGAAGAACAAAACAACATCATCTGATTATTATCTGATTGTCCCACAATCAGCATTTATGAGCCTGACACATTCGTTGTGACAACAACGTAGAAAATACGGAGTAAACATCAGGACCAAAATCTTGAAAGGCATTTTCCATTCACTGATTGTACCCATGCAGCATATCGGAGGTGGCATTCTAAACAAAATCGGTTTATGGACACTGGGAAAGCAAAGCACGTTAAGATATCGAAATGTGGAGCCGTTTGGAATCGATCTTGCCATGGCGATTACTCAACCTCGGGATACATTGTCGCAGTCAATAAGGCATCAGCGTTGATTTGTAGTGATAGAGGGGGGAAGAAGAGGGAGAGAACAAGATTGAGAAAGAATTGAGAGAAAGTGATAGAAAGAGAAAGGGGGGAAAGAAGAGAAAGAGGGAAAGAGAAAGGGAAGAAAGAAGAGAGGGGGAGGAGTGGGTGAGAGAAATGTTGAGAGAGAGGCAGAGCAATAGAAATAAAAGTCAGACAGGCAGACACACATACAAACAGAGAGACATACAGGAAGACACACATCCAGATATAGAGACAGACAGACAGACAGACAGACAGACAGACAGACAGACAGACAGACAGACAGACAGACAGACAGGCAGGTAGGCAGGCAGACAGACAGACAGACAGACAGATAGACAGATAGATAGATAGACAGATAGATAGATAGATAGATAGATAGATAGATAGATAGATAGATAGATAGATAGATAGATAGATAGATAGATAGATAGATAGATAGATAGATAGATAGATAGATAGTTTCCCGCCAGGGACTGGGCGAAGCCGGGCCTGGTCAGCTAGTTGAATGTGTAAAAGAGAGCACTGAAATGTTATATAGAACCTATTTTGCTATTGAATCATGGAGCGTGAATGTACAAATTAGGAAGAACTTAGAAGTAATAGAGATGAGGTTTCTGAGATTAATATTGCGAATACCTTGGACTGTCAGAGTAACTAACAACGATTGCCTTGAAGAGGTTAATCAACTTGAACACTATATACAACTAAAAAAAGAAACAAACAGCAGTCTTTGCTCGTGTGATGAGAAGAGAGGCATTGGAAAACATCGCGACAACTGCGAAATTCAGCGAGGAATGAGGCAGAGGCAGACCAAGAGAAATTATGCCGAATGAACTGAAACGGTAGCATGGAGGAATATCGTCGGAAGAGTTGATCCTAAGCACCAAAGGCCGAGATATGTGGGGGGACATGAACGCTTATACCATATGGCAAGAAACGTGATGATGATGATAATGATGATGATGCTGATGATGATGATGATGATGATGATGATGATGATGATGATGATGATGAAACTAAATGTAACTTTTAATATAGGCAAAGTATTTCAAATTCCGTGTCGTGGTGCTGTATTTGAGCCAGTTGTCTTTGATTTTAAGATCTTGTAACATGGCATTCTAAGAATTTGTATGTAATATTTAAGGTTAACAGCCCTGATTGTCTTCTTTAGTGTTTGTGAAATGTTCTATCACTCACATTTATATGTTGCCACTGGGAAGATGTTTGTTCTCAAACAGGTTATTTTAATTATTTCTCTGTGTTGTACAATAGAAGTAGACAAGTTTCAATGTGAAAATTATAGAGGAATATCACTCCTGTCCACAAGCTATAAGATACTATCAGCGGTATTACCAAATAGACTAAAACCATATTCAGAAGACATATTAGGTGACTACCAGGCGGGTTTGAGACAAAACAGATCAACAATAGATCAGATATTTATCTTACGACAAATAGCCGAGAAAAATTGGGAATATAAAAGAGATCTCCATAATATTTTTGTGGATTTTAAAAAGGCTTATGATAGTGTCCATAGGAATAGTCTATGGAATGCTATGCAGGAATTTGGAATATCAAGGAAGTTAATCAACATGACCAGACTATGCATGAAAGATACTTATAATATAGTAACATATAAAGGCAGGAAATCAGACCCTTTCCAAATAACATCTGGTTTGAAACAGGGTGATGCACTATCACCGCTACTCTTCAATCTGGCTCTAGGGAAGGTTGTAAAGAAGGTAAAGGAGGAATGTGATATTGGAGGAACATCCAAGCTGCTTGGTTATGCAGATTATATAGATATTATAGGGGAAAATGAACAAAAAACATTGGAAATATTGACTCACTGAAAGGAAAAAGCCCAACAGATGGGGCTGGTTATCAACCAAGATAAGACAGAATATATGGTAATTTCAAGAGAAGGAATGGCTAAAAACTCTGGCCACATACAAATAGATAATATGACCATTAAAAGAACGGGAACATACAATACCTGGGTGCAATCTTCAACTGCTCCAACATCATAAGGGAAGAAATACAAACTAGAATCAATTCTGGAAATAAGATATACTATGCACTACAAAATCTACTAAAATCAAATGCGCTATCTCGTAACACCAAAATAACAATATACAAAACACTGATCAGACCAGTTGTGCTGTATGGCTCTGAAACCTGGAGTACAAAGCAAGGAGACGAAGCCTTGTTAGAAACGTTTAAGAACAAAGTTTTAAGATGCATCTTTGGACCCATTAGGGATACACAAAGTGGAGAGTGGAAAAGAAGAAGTAACAAAGACATTTATGATCTGTTTAAGTCCCCCCTAATCTCTGGTATCATGAAGGCTAATAGACTACAATGGCTGGGGCATACATAAATAATTGAAGATAATAGGGAAACAATACTCGCTTACACTCAGGAAACAAATGACCGTAGACCCCGAGGTAGACCAAGAAGACGGTGGAGAGATTATATATATATATATATATATATATATATATATATATATATATATATATATATATATATATATATATATATATATATATATATATATATAGACCTACAAGCACTTGAAATCAACGACTAGCAAGAGAAGGTCAACCAGAGAGACGAATGGAGACGGATTGTATCTGCAGCAAAGAACCTCAATGGCTCGGAATGCTGAAGAAGAAGAAGAAGTTGTACAATAGGCTTAGATGAACAAGTGCGAGAGAAATATTTTAGATAAACACAAAGCTACTTACTCATGTGGGAAAGACTACAGAAGAGGGGTTGGTATAATTCTGGACCTCCAAAGTAAAGAAAATGTTAACGGATTTTGGACAATCTCAGAATGCAACTAATAAAACTCTATGGCAACCTCTAGATATCAGTCAAACACAGGCATATACACGATCAGCAGATAGCACAGAAGAAGATATAGTTGTATTTTATAATGAGCTTGGCGTAGTTTTGGGCCAGCACAAAACATAGAAATAAAATTTATACTCGAGGAATTCAACACAATTGTAGGCAATGAAAAAGTGAGCAGCCTGATTGATGGCTATGACCCAAGTGAAAGGAATGAACCAGGTGACAGGTTAATAGCCTGGGCAGAAACTACGATATGATTCTAGGTAAGATCTGGTTAAAACACCACTGTCGACGATTATGGACCAGGAAAAGCCCTGGAGGTAATGCGATTTCGCAATGAAATTGACAACATATTGATTCCAAATGGATTCAGAAACAGGTTATTAGGAGCAACAACTAGACAAGAAGCTAGCAAGCTTATCAGCCGGCATAGTGGTTTTGTATTGGAATCCACCTCGAAAAGGTTTTGTTTTTTTGAAAATTGTAACCATTGTCACATAGATCATTCAGCATCCAATGGATGATGTGGTAAACATCACACCGATTGTATTTACTTCCCATAACATTTATTGGTACCCATTTGAAGCTGGTTCGACCTGAAATCTCAGATCACCGTTATTTTGTTGTAAAATGCTCATGAAGATATGAATTCCAGCACATGTACTACCGGGTCTACAAGCCTGCACGCTACTACAGCTCCACGTATTAAAACAATCAACATAAGTTGTGAGATGTCCTTGCTGTTTATTTATACAACAATGAAAACCAGTTAACAATAATATTGTTACATGTTACGTCCTTTGCGATACATAATTTTTTCAGATTATATACAGTCACAATCGGTTATTGTGATGACTTATGCAAAGCCGCCGGCTTCCTGGCCTAGAGGTTAGCAACTTTTCTCCGTAATCTCGAATACTCTCGTGAGTAATGTGACGACGGTGAGAATCAGCAGTGGTTCGAATCGCGTCGGTAACCTACGGGGTATGTGAGCCGGCCGCTCAGAAAGCAATGGCAAACTACTGAGCGTACTATTGCCAAGAAATCAACAATTAACTGAAAGATGCTGATGTTGACAGGATATGCAAACATTTTTTTAATGGAAAGCCGCTTTCGTATTTATAACCGCGCATAGCTCTCAGCTACTGGTAAGGTATTCATTTATCGGTTACCTTACGCTAAGTCTGAAGAGTTAATATATGTACAACAAGAGGGCCATCTCACACGTTGTGATTATTTTATTAACTTATTAACATTGATTAACAAACTGAAATCAATATTAATTAAATATTTGGTGTAATTCTGGGATGAACAATGGTCATGTCGGCAGTGTGTATACGTTACATTATAGCTTTACCAATGATTCTGGACAGTTTGAAGGTCCTACAGGCTAAGTCATATTTCCGAGTGGCGTCAGACAAGGGGCATTCCCTGCATTGTGCTCTGGACAAAGTTAAGGGCCACAGGCTGGTAAAAGGATAATCATGGATGGCTCAAGCTGCGGATACAATCAGATAAGTGTGAATTTTAAAAGCATTGGGAGACAAGAGAGGTGGGTCAGAGTGCTCGATGAAAAGTCAGACCTGTGCAGGGTTCATAATCACATTGGACCACGAGTGTAGGGATTGGTCGGTAGGCTGCGCTAAATGGTAGGTGTAACAACTGATTTGTGACAATCGGCTCCCAGGTGATGTAATCGTCTACACCAGGGAGTTTATAGCGAAGGTCAAAAGACGGTGTTTAGTGCAGAAGCGCATGCCATATAACACCAACACATCTAATCTGAGAATGGAGGTTGAGACAGTCACAGAGACGTTTCGCTAGCTGGGGGACAAACAGTACACATATGTCGTAATTATTAGGACTCACTTATCATGCTTAGAAAGGTGAAGACATGCATCTTTGTTCCGTAGGGCACGCTTCAATTGAAAATCAAAATCAACGATAGGCAACATCCGTTGGATCTTTTCCCCAGGACATGGTGGCTTAATGGGAAAAGAGCTGGCTATTAAATTGGCTGGATCTGCACCTCTGAGTGGGATATTGGTGCACAATAAGGCAGATGTGATCAAGGCCCCTTGGGATAGGGTGTACTATGGAAGGAACAGACACGCCATCATTGAATGGCGAGAATAGTGAGGCAGGGAGTGACCAGAGAATCTAGCCGACACTCAGTTCTCCGAGGATGAGCCAGACGGACACATAATCAGAATCCAACTGGTACCATTAATATTGGGTTTCTTCACAGGCTGCTGAAGATGAGAACTGAACACCTACGGGAATGTTGTGATATCGGTTCTTGATTGAGCTCAACATTACGTAAAGGCCTGAGGTATAGACATATCATTATTACTACATATCTGCACGGGCTCACGGTAGCACATAAGTTAGTAGCATGTACGAATTCATATGGTTGATGAGCACCGACTGGTTAGAATGACTGCAGTCCGGTGGTAGTGATTGTCAAGTGCAAATGGCATGAAATCACCGTAAAGGTGGAGCCAAACTACAGTTATCTGTGCTTGCAAGCGAGGTAACATAAACACGGAGATTCAAAGTAATGAATAACATAAATTAACGTCAGAGAGGGACAAGAAAACTGAGAGACAGAGCGCGTGGAGCGAAAATATAAAATTCCGTATTCGATGTAGAACAGCAGAATTTGCTTTGTGCAGTTAAGTACTGATATAGCTAAGAAAAGGGACATGAAACATCAATCGAGCAATTCTGATCACAAAACTTCAGACTCAGTAGAACGCCTTGTAGTGGTCCAAGAAGATTAGCGGCTATTTGCCCAGTTTTCAAAGGAGAAAGAGACAGATTGAAAACCCGAACTCCACACCCACGAAGAGGAAATCGATCGTCAACAAAGGCGAAAGGCACACGAAACCTGTGACACCTCACTAGTGGAAATAAGACGTCTAAAATGAAGCTGGTTCTTACAGTTTTATTGTGAAAAACCTCGTGTACACAGTTCATGAAAACAGCACATGAAGATGTCTTGTAGAGATTAGAACAAGAATCGCCATGGTAAAATTAGCATTTTGCAAGATCCGAAACATATTCACATATAGAAAGCTGTCAAGTCGTAACAATTCAGGTTAGTACGCTATATAGAGGCTACACTGCTCAATTTTGTGATACCTGAACAATAATCAGGTAAAATGGGACAAATATTATTGCAGCAGAAATGCGATTGCTAATGAAAATACAGAGAATACATTTGGCTGACAGAAAACAAAGCAGACAGATATTCAAACAACTGATGGAAATCACAATTTACTTAGAGAAATAACGAGAACACCCACAATATTTTTGTCATGTTTTCAGGAGAGGAGTTAATTTGAAAACATGATGACAGCTGGTGAACTTGAAGTGACTATAGCAAGAGGAAGACAACGAGATAAACTACTAGATGGCTTGGCCAAATGGTCGGATCAAGAAAACAAACAAATCGTACCTAGAATATTATGAACGTATGAGATGGGGAAAATTGAGTTATACGCTTTTTGGCATAAAACGTGTGATAATGATACTGATGATGATAATCAAGTTGATAACAATACTTTCTCAGAAAATCGTCTTATGTTCATAAGCTAGTTGGCCCAATATACGACTGCATAGATTGTAAGCGATATCAATAATTGTCATAACTCAACATCGTTCCTACAGAGAAATCCCCACTAACCTGTTAGCCGACTAAACTCAACTTTCAACATTGACTCTCACCATAGTATTAATAATAGTAGTAGTAGTAGCAGTAGTAGTAGTAGTAGTAGTAGTAGTAGTAGTAGTAGTAGTAGTAGTAGTAGTAATAGTAGTAGTAGTAGTAGTAGTAGTAGTAGTAGTAGTAGTAGTAGTAGTAGTAGTAGTAGTAGTAGTAGTATGCCTCCTTCAGTCCTGTAGGACTATAGAGTTATGCCGCTGGAGAAATACCTGACAGTACTGCTGGTGACTATATAGTCCTATGCGAGAGTGACAATCTCTGTCACACTTTCCGCATCTGTAAGACGAGGCAAGTCCTGCAGTAAGTTACTGCATTTTATGCCTGTGCCGCCTGTCCCCAGTTTGTTGGATCAGATTGCGCTCAAAGAGCACCAGTCCGTTTCGTACATCTCTTCTCCAGGAGCATCTGTCTGTTGCAAACTCTTTCCCACGTGTCTGGATCTATTCCAAGGGTTTTAATATCTTGTTCACACACATCCTTATATCGCATTTGGGGTCTTCCGGTAGGCCTCTTCCCTGTGGCTAGTTCTCCGTATAGGAGATCTTATGGAAAACGTTATCCTCCTTTTGAGATACGTGGCCCAGCCACCGGAGGCGTCTCTGCTTGAGGAGGGAGTGCACTGTGGTAATATCCGCTCTTTCAAGCACATGTTTGTTTGTTATGTGGTCTTTCCCCGATATGCCCAGGATACGTCTCAGACATCTCATATGGAAGGAATTCAATTTCCTTTTCCTCTCGTGAGTATAAAGTTCAGGATTCAGACCCATAGAGTAAGTGTGATAACAACAAAAGCTGTATATATTTGAACTTTTGTACGCTCTGTTAGTGTATTATTCTCCCAAACTCTCTTAGCATGGAAGTCTTACAGTTTTATTCTCATCATACACCAACATATTAGCTATCTATTTCCTAATAACGGCTATATCAGTGATTAGTCGGCACCTACATCTTGACACCCCGGACACGTCCATAGATGCTTAGATCTCCTCCTTAACATCTCCCCAGCGTACATCGATTGATCGTGCCAGTTCTGTTGGTTAATCAAATGTCTTGTGCACTTAACAAAATGTCCAAGTCTGGCGGCTCTCCCTTCAGTAACAACTATGTGTGTTCCGCGATAGCACATCGTTTACTTATAGTTACACAATTTCCGAATATGGGTGTATGTGTAAGTGTAAGAGCATAAATATCTATTGAACAAACTCAGGTGAAAGGCTGGTAAATTAAAAATAATAGGGTAGCAGTATGTTGTGCGAGCGATCAGCCCATCTTGTTAAAAGTAAGTAAACTTCTTCTCTTCTGTCACTCTTTATTCACCCACTGAGGCATATTCCCTCAGCCAACTCATACCCTTAGATATCTTATGCAGCTCTATCCTTGCCCCCTCCCCATAATTTATTCGTTTGTTTCTACTTCTCTTCTCCGTGTGTTTTTAGATCTGCCTCTGTTTCTTAACAGCAAAAAAAATGGTGGGGTTGACAGCTACGTCCTGTAAAGGATATGCAACAACTTTACTGTTTGTTTTGCCGATTCTAGTTATGCTATTCTCAGGTTTTTCTCAATGCAAGTCTAGTTAAAAGTGAGTCAAATAAACACTTATTTTCACTCTCTTTGTTTGAGGTTATTGAGATTATGGCGCTTGGCCTATAGTTTTATAAACCAATCCACACTCGATGAATGATGAGCTCGTAATGACGGCGGCTGCTTTCCTTCCTAGATCATTTTCTGGAATCAATTTAAGGCTGGGTCAGCTCAGAAGCTCATTTCAATTATTAAAAAAATCCGCTTTCAATGGGAATTCGATGACAATATTACTAGCCGGCCAGTAGGCAAGCTTGCTAGCCATTGAGCCACAATGAATAACTTCCCTTCCATATCTCGCACTGATTGAGGAGCAAACAAATCGCATTTTTTGAAATCGCCTGGAAAAAAAAAAAACAAGCAGACTACAAAATGTCGTGACGACGTGAAAGTTTGAGAGGAATGGCATCAGGGTGACAACTAGAGAGGAAGTTGCTAGGCAGTTTAAACTCGTGGCATGTACTACTCCCGTTGTAACCATCACTGGGAGAACAGTGGACAGGGGGTTGCGGACGGCATACGTCACGGACTAAGAATGTGAGCAAATCGCTTATATGGAAGTGGACATCAAGAGAAAACCGTCACATTAATTTGCCAATAACTTTAGTGGGCGTCACTAAACAAGATTTATCGCGTACTAAAATGTTTTTATAACTTTATACCAATCCCTAATCTAAATAACGTGACGTAACATCCCACTTGGCACTAAACCGCTTCGGTCCCAGACAGTTTGCTAATGTAAAATCTTATGAACAATACATTCATTACTTTCAAAGTAACAGCGGTGTGTAACAGAAGGAGTTCAGACAGACACTTTTAATAACAGAGATGACCGGCGGCAGACAGACCACAAGAATACAGCGGTTTACACACACAAATATTAATCAAAATAACACGATAAATTATGCCACAAAGAAAAAGAAGCTTGCAATG
>JACEFZ010000521.1:0-32631 GCA_014155875.1 Cepaea nemoralis | reverse complement strand
GATGTCTACAAAAGTCCAGAACTGTCAAATGATGTATATGGGTTTTTCCTGTTACCTTGTCTGCGTATTGTCTGTAAGTAGCACCAGATAGTTTAGTGCATTTTAGCAATTTCACATGATTTCATTATCCTTTCACGCAATGATGTTACATACACAAATGATGATATGGGTTTCAATACTGGAGTGGATCAGTTAACATTTGGTGATAAATTGTTAATGGGCCGCGTGGTTTGGCACCATAGATGAGTTCAAAAGGAGAGAAACCGGTACTAGAATGTGGTACCTCGCGATAAGCAAAAAGGACAGCTGGTAAGTATAATCCCAGTTATTGGGGTGATCTTGAGTTACTTTGGCTAGCATGTGCTTCAGATCCCCATTAAGCTTTTCTATAATCCCGCTCGAGTGAGGATGATAGGGGCTATTGAAGACTTGCTTCACTCCTAACATTTTAGTGAAAGCTTGAGTGGATGCAGCGATAAACTGAGTGCCTCTATCAGACTGGATGTATCTGGAAACCCAATTCTGGAGAAAATATGGAAGAACACTTCCATGATATCGTTGGCAGTAATGTTCTTTAACGGAATCGCTTCTGGCCAGCGACTACATTGATCAATAATTGTTAGATATATTTATTCCCTCTAGTAGTTGTATGACTAAGAGGGCCCACAATGTCAACTGATAATTTTTCAAAAGGTCGACTGGCTAAGTCAGTGACTTGTAACTTTGCCTGTGGGTGTTTACCTTTCTTTACCAGTTTCTGGCATGTATCACAACTTCTGCAATATGTTTTTATGTCATTACAGAATTTTGGCCAATGAAACTGTGTCAATAGTCTTGACCTGGTTTTAACATATGCCATATGACCTGCAAAAGGTATATCGTGAGCAAGATGTAAAGCTTGCTTGCGATAAGTAGTTGGTAACACAGTTTGCTTTGTTGTAACGTCACCTTTGGTGTAGTACCTGGTGAGTATATCATTGTATAAAGCAAAATGCCATTTAGCATTTTTCGTTACTCTTGGCTTTTTGCCGATCAGGTCAAAATACTTTGACAGTGAAGGATCAGCTTTTTGAGCTGTTATGAATGTTTCCTTCATCGAGTCACTAGGTGGTACTTCTGGGCTAAGCATTTGAATAGCCTCAGTTTGGTTACTATCATCTTGCACTCTAGCAGTAGCTCTTGTTACTGCGTTCACACACTCAATGACATCAGATGATGATGGAATGATATCGTCAATGATGTGATGAGAACTTAGTGCTGCATTAGCTAACATACATTCAACTGGTGATATGACATTTTCAATGACATTTGGTGGTGATGTGTTATCATTAATACATAGTGATGTTATGTCATGGTTATGAGGTTTGTCATTCACCTCCGGTAAATTTCCGATGATTATATCGCACACTGGGTTTGTAAGTGCTGCGACTTTTACTTTTCCGGTGAGGAATGGTGTTTCGATGTATGCCCAAGCTAATGGATATTTTTCAATATTGCCTGAAAATGTTCTACATGTGATGTGTCTACCTGTGTAGTCTGTAGGTGTTATGAATGTTGTTTTCAGGCCAATAAGTGTACTCCCGGTGTCGCGAAGTACTGTAGCAGACTTGCCATTAACGTACCCGTGATAGATGTCTAATTTGCCTTTTGAGTCTATTACTAAGTTACCTTCCTCATTAGCAATAGGGATGGCGTGCCCGCATGTTAAGATACCATTTTCAAAGAAGGTATTACAGACAGTGCATGTGTTGGAACTAAATACGTCACAAGCCTGTGCTGCATGTACAGGATGTTTTTCTGTATTTTCGTCTTCTGACGCTGAACTATCGAACAAGGCGGCATTGGCTTTGTTGGTCATATGCCTGCCTTTACAATCCATGCGATGGTGACCGTAGCCTTGCAGAGAAAACATTTACGTAAGCTTTTGAACGATTTACGTTCTCTGTCTTGTCTGTTTACCATATTTTGCAAGTATGTTTGGTACCCTGGGTTTTTATCGCACATCTCGTTCAAATAATGAGACATTTTACAATGAACACAATGTCTAAATTTTTCAGAGGTAGGCCTGTTTGGTTTTTGCCTACTATAGTTTTTCTCATAGTTGGCTGCTGCTACCCAGTTACTGTCAGTAGCTTCAGTGGCAAAACACTGTTTATTTGCCGTATAATAGGCCGACCCACGTCTTTCCATTTCTTCCACACTTGTGCATTCATTCTCCTGCAAGAACTTAGAAAAAGATGTTGGGATAGAAGAAATAACTTTATCTCGAATAATGAGATCTTCTAATTTATCATAATTTTTGTTAATTTTGGCTGATGAAGTCCATTTGCTGAAAATGTCTCGGACTAAACAGAGGTAGTCAGAGAACGTTTGAGTTGATTTGGACTCAGTTTACTGAATTGTTCTCTGTACCCTGCTTCATCTAACATGAAATGTGCCATTATTTTAGATTTAATGTAATGGTACTCTTTTCTGAGGTCTTTGGGGATGGTTTCAATGACTTTCAGAGGTTCCCCAGATAGACTCTCATATATAAAATATTCCATTCCGAAAGTGGAACTTGGTAATGTTCCATTAAAGTCTCAAAATTTTGGGTAAAGGCTGCTATGCAGTCCCCCGAGGTATAGTTACGAACGATACCTTGGTACTTTTTATACTGGTTTTCTTTTTCCAGTCTTTCAGATTTCTTTGACTCTTTATTCATTGCAGTCCAGTGCCCAGTTGTTTCTTTTTCAACTGTATTCAAGTTCTTCCTCTTCTCTGAGCTGCTATTTCTGCTTTCTTAAGTTCACTGTCTATCTCGCTTGCTTTAATTTTTTTACCCTTTTCTTTTTGCTTGGCAGCTTTTTAAATCTCTGCCTTTTTAAAGGCTGTTTCCCTCATTTTGCTTTTGGGCAGCTTTTTCAATTCTGCTGTTTAGGCTTTTCTGCTGCTTTTTTCGCTTCCGGGTTTTTTTCTGACAGAATATTCGCGTATTTTTCCACTCCATTTTTTTAATTTCATCCCCTTTTAATTTTAATTTTTAAACCCATATCGATGAAATCAAAAATGACGACATGATGGAGAAAATATGTCAATGAAATCAACACAAAAAATATTTGTAAATGGTTAGTAGAAAAAAAACTTAAAATTTGATTTGACTATACGATGCGTGCCCACTAATGCATACGTAAATTTAAAAGTAAAGAAAAATATACTCAAGTGCCCTTGGATATGTGACGAAGGTTGGGCAATCGGGCTAAAAAAACTGTAAGGTCGTACTTCGAACCACTAATGACCTCTACGGCGGGGTTATGGATGGTACGAAAAAACCTGTTTTGTTTTTGGAGAGAAATAAGTTAGCGTGTGTTTGTTGGTGTGTGCCTGTAATCACTAAGTGTTGTTTTGGTTTGGATGGCTTTGAGTATAATTGTATGTCGTAAATTTGTCGTCAACAGTTTTTCTTTCAACAGAAGTTACACTCTTTCCAAAACTTTTTGCGTTCCACAAACTCAATACACAAAAACAATCTATCTGTATTTGAACACTCAATAACTTTGATGACACATCACTTACATCAAGATGACATTCAGTAAGGACAAAGACATCAAGTTTACAAGATGGCGACAAGGTCAAAATGGGGCAAAATCACAAGGTTGACAAGGTCAAACGTAAAAAATTTACAAATACAAATGTTTAACACGTTTACAGGATCAAACAATATGTACTGTACATTTACTAATGATCTTTAAAAATATTTAGACAATGTAGTAATGGATCACACTGAGACTTTTTCCCATCACATGACATACTATAACCTTGACAAAATTTTTCAAGTACAAGAATTATAGTTTTAAATCACAAAGACGAACAACACACGTCTAAATATATTAGGTTCTTAAATAAGACGAGCAACCCACGTCCACACATGTCAGGATCTTTATTAGGCTCGTTGGCTAACACATGTGAGACAGTACAAGTAAACGTAAATTTGACGTAAGACACAGCAAACAATTCTATGGATTTATTACCACATTAAATACATAACAATAGTTACAGCAATGTACAACATATAAAACTCACACCACAATACAGCTCATAGGTCTGACGCTCACAAAATCAGTCGTTCAGCTCACAACCACGGAGATTCACACAAACGCCTTGCTCTCGACACACACGTCCGTTCAGATGTCCAGTCCCAGCGGGGCTGAGATTACACACACACTGCCCACTGCCTCGGTGGGGTCACGTGGCTTTGCGTCGTCTGTCGTCAGCGCTGGTCGCGTGTCAGGTAAGAAATTGCCAGCCGACAACTCTTGTCCGGGGGCCGAACGATGTTGCTGCTAGGCTCTGACAAAAACAAAATTTAAACAAATTTTCCGGGAAAAAGTTTAAATTTTATTAGGTTTCGGGGCGGTAAAAACCAATCATCTTTTTTTAACACAATTGCCGTTTTTAAGGGGGGTCATTTTTTTTAACTTTTTGCTGAAGGAAAAATTTTCCCAAATGAGCTTTTGGGTTTTTTTTGGGGAAACCTACCTCAACCGCTACTTTCTTGCCAAGGGGATGAAAAAAAATTTAAAAAAGGGGCCCGCCAAAAAATTTTTTTAAAATTTTTTCCCCCATTATTTAATTTTAAACCTTAAATGAAATTTTCCATTTTTAAAAATCCCCCCTTTTTTAATTTTAAATAACCTTTAAAAGGGGTTTTTTAAACAAATAAAATTTCCGTTTTTTAAAAAAAAGGACCCCTTTGGACCACTAAATTCAATTTTGGATTTTTTAAAAAAAAAAGGGGGAAATTTTCAAAATACAAAGAAAAAATTTGCACCCCAAAATAAATAAAAAAGGGATTTAAAACCGAAAATTGGGCCAAAAATAAAATTCCCTTTTTTTAAAAAAAAAACCATTTTTTTTAAAAATTCTTTAATTTTAAAAATAAATTTTTCCTAAATTTCCCCCCCTAATTGGGATTTTTAAAAACAAAACCCCTGTTTTCCCAAAAAAAGGCATCAAAAAAAATTTCAAAAAAAAAGGGGCCCAAAAAGGGGAAAAAGGGGCCCCTAATGGTTAAGGGATAACCTGAAAAAAGAGAAACATTTGGGGTTTTTTTTTTTGGGGGGGGTTTTTTTTTGGGGTTCAAAAATTTTTAAATTTTAAAATTTTGTAAAATAGGTTTCCTTTGTTTATCCCCCATTTAGAAAGGTCATTAAAAAAAAATTTTAAATTTAAAAACCCCCCCCAGGGAACCAAAAAAGGAATTAAACCCCTTTTTAAAAACCCCTGATGTTTTTGGAAAAAAAAAATTTTCCGGGAAAAACCTTTTGGGGGGTTTTTAAAAAAAAAGGGTTTTTTAAAAAAAAATTTTTTCCTTTTAGGGGGGGAAAACCTGGGGGAAAACCACCCCACGTGGGGATGGAGGGTTTCATTTTTCCAAAAAAATAAATTTCCTAAAAAAAATTTTTTCTGAAAAAAAAATTTTGGGGGGTTTTTTTCCGGGTTTGGAAATTTTAAAACCCCAAAAAATTTTAAAGAAAAACCTTTACCATTAAAAAAAAATTTTTTTTTCGTTTAAAATTTTTGTTTCTAAACCCGGGTTATGTTTTCCCTGGCGGGTTGGGGTTCCCCGCCCCTTTCTGAAAGGGGTTTTTAAAAAGTACAAAATTGAAAAGGTAATTTTCCCCCGATTTGGGGTGGGGGCCCCCCTGTTTTTTGGGAAAAAATTAACAAAATTGGGTGACAAAACAAATCATTGATGAAATTCATAGCCAGACAAAAACCCCGGGAGGTTTTACCGGGGCCCAAACCAAAAAAAGGAAAAAAGAAAAAAAAAAAAAAATTTTTTGAAAAAAAAATTTTGGGAAAATTTTCAAAAAATTTAATTTAAAGGGGGTCTATCCCCAAAAAAAGGGAAAGGGGGGGTAAAATCCTGGGGAAAAGAAAAAAGGAAAACCATTTGGGAAACCCGAGTCTTGGGGAGGGGCCCCCTAAACATAATTAATTAAAAAATTAAAACCCCTTTGGGTTTTTTGGACTTTTGGTAAGGGAAAAACCCCGATTTTAAATTTTTTAACCCGGGGCCAAAAAAAAAAATTCCCCCAAAAAAATTTTCCCAAAAATTTGGAAGGTGAAGGTGCGTTTTTCCCTTTTTCTTTAAAAGGAACTTTGGTCGAAAAAGAAAACCCTAAAAATAAAAATTTTTTTTTCTTTCATTTTTTTTCCCCAAGGGGGGCCCCCAAATTAAATTGGGGGGGGGGCCCCCAAGGGGAAAAAGGAGAGCCAAAAAAAAAGGGAAAAAAAATTTCCCCAAAAAAAAATTTTTTCCCCCCCCCGGGGGAAACCCAACTTTTTAAAAAAAATTTTTTTAAAAAAAGGGGAAAAAAAAAACCCCCAAAAAAAACCCCCGGGGTTTTTCCCCCCGGGGGGAAGTTTTTTGGGCCCCGGGGGGGGGGTTTTTTTTTTTGGGGGAACCGAAAAAAGGGTTTTTTTCCCCCAAAAAAAGGGCCGGGTTTTAAATTGGGGGGGTTTTTTGGGGTTCCCCCCAAAACCCTTTGGGGGCCCTTTTTCCAAAAATTTTTGGGGGGTTTTCCCCAAAAACCCCCCCAACCCTTTTAAAAAAACCCCCCCCCCCCAAAAAAAAAAGGGGGGGGGAAAAAAAAAAGGGGGGAAAAGAACCCCCAAAAAGGGGGAAAAGGGGGGAAAAAAAAAAACCCAAAAAAAGGGGGGGAAAAAAAAAAATTTTAAAAAAAAAAGGGGGGGAAAAAAAAAAAGGGCCCCCCCAAAGGGGGGGTTTTTTAAAAAAGGGGCCCTTCCCAAAAAAAAAAGGGCCCCCCAAAAAAAATTTTTTTAAAAAAACCCCCAAAAAAAAAAAACCGGGGAAAAAATTTTTTTAAAAAGGGGGGGAAATTAAAGGGGGGTTTTTTTTTTTAAAACCCCTTTTGGGGGTGGAATTTCCCCTTTCCCAGGGGGGGGTTGTTTTTTAAAGGGGGGGGGGGGGGCCTTTTTTGGGGGCCCCCGGGAAAAAAAAAAAAAAAAAAATTTTTTGGGGAAAAACCCCCCCCCCCCGGGGGGGGGGGAAAAGGGGGGGGGTTTTGGGGCCCCCCTTTTTTAAAACCCAAAAAACCCCCCCCCGGGGGGGTTTTAAAAAAAAAAAAAAAAGGGGGGGGGAAAACCTTTTTTTAAAAAACCCCAAATTTTTTTAAAAAAGGGGGGGTTTTTGGCCAAAATCCCCCCGGGTTTTTTTGGGGCCTTTTTAAAATTTGGGTTTTTTTTAAAAAGGGGGGGGTTTTTATTTCCTTTTTTAAAAGGGGAAAAAATTTTTTCCAAAAAAAATTTTTTTTGGGAAAAAAAAACCCCTTTTTCCCCCCCCAAAAAAAAACCCCAAAAAAAAAAAAAGGGGGAAAAAAAAAAAAAAATTTTTTTTTAAAAAATTTCCCTTTTTTTTTTTTGGAAAAAAAACCAAGGGGAAAGCAAATTTTAAAATTTTCAAAAATAAAAAAAAGGAAAAGGGGAAAAGGGAAAAAAAAGGGGGGGGGGGGCCCCCCAAAAACCCCCTTGGAAAAAAAAAACCCAAAAAAAAAAAACCCCCCCAAAAAAAAAAGGGGGGGAAAAACCAAAAAAATTATTTTAAAAAAAAAAATTGGGGGGGAAAAAAAATTTTTAAAAACCCTTTAAAAAAAAAAACCCAAAAAAAAAAAAAAAAAAAAAAAAAATTTTTAAAAACCCCCCCTTTTTTGGGGGGGGGGAAAAAAAAAAAAAAAAAAGAAAAAAAATTTAAAAAAAATTTTAAAAAAAAAAAAAATTTTTTTCCCCCCCTTTTTTTTTGGTTTTTAAAAATTTCTGGTTTAAAATTAAAAAGGGAAAATTCCCCCGTTTTTAAATCCCCCCCAAAAACCCAATTAAAGGGCCCTTTTGGGAATTTCCCCCTTTTTTTTTTGGGTTTAAGGGGGGGGGGAAAAAAACCCTTTTTTAATAAATTTTTTTTTTTTTTTCCCCTTTTTTTTAAAAAAGGGGGTTTTTTAAAACCAAAAAAAACCCCCCCAAAATTTTTGGGGTTTTTAAATTTTTTTTTTAAAAACCCCTTCCCCTTTTTTGGGGGGGGGGGGAAAAAATAAAAATTTAAAAAGGGGGGGGAAAAGGTTTTTTTTTTTTTGGGGGGGGGGGGAAAAAATTTTTTTAAAAAAAAGGGGTTTTTTAAAAGGGGGGGGAAAAGGGAAAAAAAAAAACCCAGAAAAAAACCTTTAAAAAGGGGTTTTTGGGGCCCCTTAAAAGGGCCCCCCCCTTTTTTAAAACCGGTGGGGGAAAAATTAAAGGGTTTTTAAAAAGGAAAAACGGGGTTTTTGGGGTTTCCCAAAAAAAACCAAAGGGGGGAAAAAAACCCCAAAAAAGGGTTTAAAAAAAAAAAATTTCCCCAATTTTTAAAAAAAATTTTTTAAAAAAAAAAAAAAATTTTCCTTAAAAACCCCAAAAAATTTTTTTGGGGGGGGTTTTTTTTTAAAATTTCCGGGTTTTTTTTAAAAAATTTGGGGAAAAAAAAAAAAAAAAAAAAAAATTTTTTTTTTTTTAAAAAAAAAGGGGGGAAAAGGGGAAAAAAAAAAAGGGGGGGGAAAATTTCCCGGGGCCCCGGGGGGGTTTTTAAAAAAAAAAACCCCAGGAAAAATTTTATTAACTTTAAAAATTTTTAAAAAAAAAAAAAAAATTTTTGGGGGAAAAAAAACCGGTTTAAAGTTTTTAAAAAAAAAAAATTTTTTTGGAAAAAAATTTTTTTGGGGAAAAAAAAAAAAAAAAAGGGGGGGGGGAAAAAAAGAAGAGGGGGGGGGGGGGGGGGCCGGAACCCCCCCAAAAAAAAAAAAAAAGGGGGCCCCGAAAAATTTTTTTCCGGGAAAAAAATGGGGGGGCCAAAAAAATTTTTTTTTTTAAAAATAGCTTTTTTTTTTTAAAAAAAACCCCCCAATTTGGGTTTAACCAAAAATTTTTGGGGAAAAAAAAGTTTTTGGGGGAAAAATCCCCCCCCTTTTTGGGGTTTTGGGTTTTTTCCCCAAAAAAGGGGGAAAAATTTTTTTGGGGGGGAAACCCCGCGGGAAAAAAAAAAACCCTTTTTTTTTCCCCCCCCCCCGGGAAAAAAAAAAAAAAAGGAAAAAAAAAAAACCCCCAAAAAAATTTTAAAAAAAAAAAACCCTTTTTTTTTAAAACCCCTTTTCCCCCCCCCCAAAAATTAAAAGGTTTTTCCCCTTTTGGTTTTAAAAACCCCCCTTTTTAAAAAAGGGTTTTGGGCCCCCCTTTCCCCCCTTTTTTCCCCCCCCCCTTTTTTTTTTTTTTTTTCCCCCCCCCCCCCTTTTTTTTTTCCCCCCTTTCCTCTTTTTCCCCCCCCCCCCCCCCCCTTTTTTTTCCCTTCCCCCCCCCCCCCCCCCAATTTTTTTTCCCCCTTTCCCCCCCCCCCCCCCCCCTTTTTTTAAAAACCCTTTTTTCCCCCCATTCCCCCCCTTTTCCCCCCCTCCCTTTTTTTCCCCCCCCCCTCCCCCCCCCCCTTTTCCCAAAACGGGAAAAAAAAAGGGGAAAAGGGGGTTTTAAAAAAAATTTTTAAAAATTTTTTTAAAAAAAATTTTTTTGGGGGGGGGTTTTCCAAAAAAAAAGGGTTTTGGGAAAAAAAAAAAAAGGGGAAAAAAAAAAAAATTTTTTTTTTTTAAAAAAATTTTTTCCCCCCCCCCTTTAAGGGGAAAATTTGGGTTTTTTTTTAAAAAAAAACCCCAAAAATTTCCCCCCAAAGGGTTGGGGGGGGGGGGGCCCAAAAAAACCGACAAAAAAGGGCGAAGCGGCCAAAAAAAAACCCCCCAATTTTTTTTTCCCCCCCCCGGGCCAAAAAACCCCCCTTTTTTTTAAAAAAAAATTTTTTTTTTTTTTTTTTTAAAAAAAAATAAAAAAAAAAAAAAAAAAAAATTTTTTTTGGGGGTTGTTTTGGGGGGGGGGTTTTTTTTTGGGGGGGGGTTTTTTTTTGGGGGGGGGGGTTTTCCCCCCCCTTTTTTTTCCCCGCCCCCCAATGCCCGGGGAAAAAAAAAAAAAATTTTTAAAAAGGGCCCCAAAAAACCCCCCCCCCCAAAAAAAAAATTTTTTAAAAAAAAAGGGGTTTTAAAAATTTTTAAAAAAAAAAAAAAAATTATAATTTTTTTTTCCCCCCCCCGGGTTTTTTTGGGCCCCCAAAATTTTTTTTTTTTTTTTTTAAAAAAATTTAAAACCAAACCAAACAAAAATTTAAAAAAAATAAATTTTTCCCTTTTTCCCCCAAAAAAAAAATTTTTTGGGGAAAAAATTTTTAAAAAAAAATTTTTAAAAAAAAATTTCCCCCGGGGTTTGAAAATTAAGAAAAAAAAATTTTTCCCAAAAAAGGGGGTTTTTTTAAAAAAAAGGGGGTTTTTCCAAGGGAAAAAGGGGGTTTTTAAAAAAGGGTTATAAAAAAAAAAAAAAAAAAAACCCCCTTTTTTTTTCCCCCAAAAATTTTTTTTAAAAACTTTTTTTAAAAAAAAATTTTAAAAAAAAAAAAAAAAACCCCCCAAAAAAAAAAATTTTAAAAACCTTTTCCCTTTAAAAAAAAATTTTTTTTTTTTCCCCCGGGTTTTTTTTTCAAAAAAAAAATTTTTTAAAACCCATTTTTTTTTTTCCCCTTTTTTTTTTAATTTTTTCTTTTCTTTTTTTACAATTTAAAAAAATTTTTCCCAAAAAAAATTTATTTAAATTTTTAAAAAAAAATTTTTTATTTCCCAAAAATTTCTTTTTTCCCTTTTTCCCTTTTAAAAAACTTTTTTTTTTTAAAAAAACCCCCCCCTTTTTAAACCCCCTTTTTTTTTTTTCCCCGGTTTTGGGGGGGGAAAACCCCCCCCCAAACCCCCCTTCCCCCACCCCCCCTCCCTTAAAAAAATTTCCCAAAGGGGGGGGGGTTTTTTTTTTTTTTTAAAGGTTGCCCCTTTTTTTTCCCGCCGGTTTTTTCCCCCCTTTTTTCCCTTTTTTAAAAAAACCCTTTAAAAAATTTTCAATTTCAGGGGGGGGTTTTTTCCCGGGGGTTAAAAAATTTTTTGGGTTTCTTTTCCCCCTTTTTTTGGGTTGGGGGGGGAAAAAAGGGGGGGTTTTTTTTGGGGCGGGGGGGGAAAAAAAGGGGAAAAAAAAAATTTTTTTCCCCCCCCAAGGGTTTTTTAAACCCCCCCAAAAAAAAAACCCCCCGGGGGGAAAAAAAACCCTTTTCCCCCAAAAAATTTTTGGGAAAAAAACCATTGTTAAAAAAAAAAAAAGGGAAAATATTTTTTTTTTTTTAAAAAAAAAAAGGGGGGGGGAAAAATTTTCCCTTTTTTTAAACAAAACAAAAATTTTAACCAAAAATTAAATAAAAAAAGGGGCCCCCTTTAAAGGGGGGAAAAAAATTTTTTTTTTCCCCCCCTTACCCAAAAACCCCCCCTTTTCCCCTTTTTTAAAATTTTAAAAAGGGGGGTTTAAAAAAAAATTTAAAAAAAAAAAAAAAAATTTTTTTTTTTTTTTCCCCCTTTTTAAAATTTTTTTTTTTTTTTTTTTGGGGGGGGGGTTTTTTAAATTAAAAACCCCCAAAAATTTTTTTTAAAAAAAACCAAAAATTTAAAAAACAAAAAAAAAAAAAAAAAAATTTAAATTTTTTTGGGTTTTTCGGGAAAAAAAAAAAAAAAAAACCAAAAAAAGAAAAAAAAAAATTTTTTGGAATTTTTGGGAAAAAAAAAAATTTAAAAAAAAAATTTTAAAAAAAAAAAATTTTAAAATTTAAAAAAAAAAAATTTTTGGAAAATAAAAAATTTTTTTCCTTTAATTTTTTTTTTTTTTAAAAAAAAAAAGGGGGGGTTTTTTAAAACCCAAAAAAATTTTTGGGGAAAAAAAAAAAGGGGGGTTTAAAAAAAAAAAAAACCCCGGGGGGGGAAAAAAAAAAAAAAAAAAAGGGAAAAAAGGGGGGTTTTTAAAAATTTTAAATTTTGGGGCGTTTAAAACCCCTTCCAAAAACCCTTTTTTGGCGTTGGGGGGTTTTTAAAAACCCCCCCCAAAAACCCCTTTAAAAAAAATTTAAAAAAACCCCCCCTTTTTTAAAAGGGGGTTTTTAAAATTTAAAAACCATAACCCCCTTTAAAAAAAAAATTTTTTTTAAAAGGCCCCTTTTTTTTTTTTTTTTTAAAAAAGGGTTTTTTTTTTTTTTTTTTTCCCCCTTTTTGGGGAAAGGAAACCCCCTTTTAATTTTTTTTGGGGTTTTTTAAAAAAAGCCCGGGGGGGCCCTTTTTTTTTTCCCGGAAAGTTCCCAAAAAAAATTTTTCTTTTTTTAAAAATTTTTTTTGGGGGTTTTTTCCGGGGTTTTTTTTTTTTTGGGGGTTTTTAAAAAATTTTTCCCCTTTTTGGGGAATTTTTGGGGGGAAATTTTTCAAAAAAAAAAATTTTTAATTTTAAAAAAAAAAAATTGGGGGAAAAAAAGAAAAAAAAAAAAGGAAAAAGGGGGGGAAAAAAGGGGGGGGAAAAAAAAAAAATTTTTGGGGAAAAAATTTTAAAAAATTTTTAAAATTATTTTAAAAAATTTTTAAAAAAATTTTTTTTGGGAAAATTTTTTTAAAAAATTTTAAAAAAAAAAAAAAAAATTTTTTTTTTAAAATTGTTTTTTTTAAAAACCCAAAAAAAAAAAACCCCTTTTTTGGGGTTTTTTTTTTAAAAAAAACCCGGGAAAAAAAAAGGGGTTTTTTTTAAAAATTTAAAGGGGGAAATTTTTCCAAAAAGGGGGGGGTTTTAAAAAGGGGGTTTGGGGAATTTTTTTTAAAAAAAAAGGGGAAAAGGGGGTTTTTTTTCCGGGTTTTTTTTTTTAAAAAAATTTTTTGGGAAAAATTTTTTTAAAAAAATTAATTTTCCCAAATTTTTTTTTTTGGGAAAAAAAAACCCCCAAAAAGGGGGAAAAAAATTTAAACTAAAAAAAGGGGGTTTTTGGCCAAAAAAAAAATTTAAAACCCGGGGGGGAAAAAAAAAACCGTTTTTTAAAAAAATTTTAAAAAATTTTTCCCTTTTTTTTTTAAAAATTTTTAAAAAAACCCCCCCAAAAAAATTAAATTGAAAAAAACCCCCGGGGTTTTTTAAATTTAAAAAAAAAAAAAATTTTTAAAAAATTTAAAATTTTTTTTTTTTAAGGGGAAAAGGGCCAAAACCGGGTTTTTTTTTTTTTGGGAAAAATTAAAATTTTTTAAAACCCCCAAAAGGGGTTTTCCCCCCAAAATTAAATTTAAATTTTTTTTGGGGGGTTTTAAATTTTGGGCCTTTGGTTCCCCCCCGAGGGGGGCCCAAAAACCCAAAACCCCCCGGGGCCAAAAAATTAAAAAACCCCCCCCCCCCTTTTTTTTCCCCCCCAAAACCCCCCAAAAAAAAGGGGGGAAAAAAGGAAACCCAAAAAAAACCCCCCAAAAAAGGCCCCCCCCCTTCCAAAATTTTTGGGGAAAAAGGGTGGGGTTTTTTTTGGGGGGGTTTTGGGTTTTGGGTTTTTCCCACCGGGGGGGAAAGGGCCCCCCCCGGGGTTTTAAAAAAAATTTTAAAATTTTTTAAAAAAAAAGGGGGTTTCCCCCAAACCAATTCCCTTTTTTTTTAAAAAAAAAAAAAATTAAGGGAAAACTGGGGGGGGCCCCCCCCCCGGGGGCCCCCCCAAAATTTTTTTTTTCCCCCCCAAAAATTTTTTTGGGGTTTTTAAAAAAAAAAAAGGGGGAAACCCCCGGGAAAAATTTGGGGGAAAAGAAAAAAAGGGAAAAAAGGGGAAAAAAAAAGGGGGGGGGAAAAAAGGCCCCCCCCCAAAACCCGGCCCAAAAAAAAAGGGGTTTTAAAAAAGGGGGGAAAAAAATTTTTAAAAAAAAAACCCCCCGGGGGGCCCAAATTCCCGGCAAAAAAAAAAAAAAAAAAAAAACCCCCTTTTTTTAAGGGAAAGTTTTTTTTTTTTAAATTCCCTTGGTTTTTTTTTTTTTTTGGGGTTTTTCCCCCAAAAATTTAAAACCCCCAAAAAAACCCCTTAAGTTTTTTTTTTCCCCCTTTTTCCGGGAAATTTTTAAAAAGGGGCCCAAAAAACCAAAAAACCCCCGGGGAAAAATTTTTGGTCCCGCAAAAATTTTTTTTTTCCCTTTTTCCCCTTTTTTCCCCTTCCCCCCCTTTTTTTTTTTTTTCCCTTTTTTTTGGGGGAAAAGGCCCGGGAAAAAAAAATTTTCCCCCCCCTTTTTCAAAAAAAGGGGCCCAAGGGGGGAAAAATTTTTAAAAATTTTAAAAAAAAAATTTTTAAAAATTTACAAAAAAAAAAGGGAAAAAAAGGGCCCCCAAAAAATTTTAGGGGGAAAAAAAATTTTTAAAAACAAAAAAAAAAAAAAAAAAAAACCCCCGGGAAAAAAAAAAAACCCAAAAAAAAATTTTTTAAAAAAAAAAAAAATTTTTTGGGGTTTAATTTTAATTTTTTGGTCGGGGGTTTTTTTTTTTTGGGGGTTTTTTTTTTTTTTTTAAAAAATTTTTTCCCATTTTTTTTAAATGTTTTTAAAAAAATTTAAATTTCCAAAAAAAAAAAAATTTTTTTTAAAAATTTTTCCCCAAAAAATTTTTTTTTTTTTTTTTTTAAAAATTTTTAAAAAAAAAAAAAAAAGGGGGTTTTTTTTTTTTTTTTTAAAAAATTTTCCCCCCCAAAAAAAAACCCCCCAAAAAAAATTTTTCCCCTTTTTGGGAAAAAAAGGGAAAAAATAGGGGAAAAGAAAAAAAGGGGAAAAAAAAAATTTTTGGGGGGGGGGGGGGAAAAAAAAATTTTTTTTTTAAAAAAATTTAAAAAAAAAACCCCCCGGGGGGGAAAAAAAAAAATTTTTTGGGGGAAAATTTTGGGTTTTTTTTAAAAAAGGTTTTTTTCCCTTTCAAAAAGTTAAAAAAAAAAACCCCCATTTTTAAATTTTTAAAGAAAAAAAATTAAAAAATTCCCCTTTTTTTTTTTTTTCCCCCCCTTTTTAAAGGGCCGGGGGGGGGAAAAAAAAAAAGGTTTTGGGAAAAACCCGGGAACCACTAAAACCCCTTTTTTTGGGGGGCCCCTTTGGTTTTTTTTTTTGGGGCCCCCTTTTGGGGGGAAAGGGCCAAACCCAAAAAACCCAAAAAAAAATGGGGTGGGGGGGCCCCCAAAAAAAAAAATTTTTTTGGGGGGGGGAAAAAGAAAAAAACCCCCCTTGGGGAAAATTTTTTTGGGGAAAAGGGTTTTCCAAAAAAAATTTAAATTAAAGGGGGAAAACCCCCCAAAAAAAGGGTTTGGAAATTTGGGGGCCCCTTTTTGGGTTTTTTAAAAAATTTTTTTGGGAAAAAAAAAAAGGGGGGAAAAAAAAGGGAAAAAAAACCCCCCCAAATTTTAAAATTTTTTTGGGGGGGGTTTTTTTTTTTGGGGGGGGCCCCCCTTTTAAATTTAAAAAAAAAAAAACCCCCAAAAACCCCCAAAAAAATTTTTTTTTAAAAAAACCGGGGGGGGGGGGGGTTTTTTTTTTTTTCCCCTTTGGGGTTTTTGGGAAAACCCGGTTTTTTGGGGGGGGGGGGTTTTTAAAAAAAAAAACCCCAAAATTTGGGGAAAAAAGGGGGGTTTTTTGGGGGGGAAAATTCCCCCCGGGGGAAAAAATTTTTTTTTAAAAAAAAAGGAAAAAAAGGGTTGGGGGTTTAAAATTTAAAAAAAAAAAAAATTTAAAAAGGGTTTTGGGGGTTTTTAAAGGGGGGAAAAAAAAAATTTTTGGGGGGGGGAAAATTTTTTTAAAAAAAATTTTTAAAAAAAAATTTTTTCCCCCAAAAATTTTTGGTTTTTAAAAATTTTTTTTAAAAAATTGCCCCAAAATTTCCCCTTTTTCCCCCCCCCCTTTTCCCCCCTTTTTTTAAAATTTTTTTTTTTTAAAAACCCTTTTTAAAAACCCCCTTTTAAAAAATTTTTTCCGGTTTTTTTTTTTTTTCCCCCCCCCTTTTTTTGGGGACAATTTTTTTTTAAAAAAGGGTTTTTAAATTTTAATTTTTTTTTTTTTTTTTGGGGGTTTTTTTCCCAAAAAATTTAAAAAAATTTTTTTTTAAAAAAAAAAAAAATTTTTTTTTTTTTAAAAAAAAATTTTTTAAAAAAATTGGGTTTTTTTTAAAACCCCGGGGTTGGGGGAAAAAACCCCCCCCAAAAACCCTTTTTTTTTTTCCCCCGGGGCCCAGCTTTTTTAAAAAAAATTTTGGGTTTAAAATTTAATTTTTTCCCCCCCTTTTTTTGGCCCCCCAAATTTTTTTTTTGGGGGTTTTTTCCCCCAAAAAATTTTAAAAAATTTTTTTTTTTTAAAAACCCCAAAAGAAAAAATTTTTAAAAAAATTTTTTTAAAAATTTTTTAAAAATTTTTTTTTTAAAAAAAAAAACCCCAAAATTTTTTTCCCCCCCTTTTCCCTTTTTTTTTTTCCCCCCCTTTCCCCCCCCTTTTCGGGAAAACCCCCAAAAAACCCCCAAAAAATTGGGGTTTTTTAAAAAGGGTGGGGGGGAAAAAAAACTTTTTTCCCAAAAAAACCTTTTTGGGGGTTTTTTTCCCCTTTTTTTTTAAAAACCCTTTGGGGGGGTTTTTTTTTTTTTTTGGTTTTAAAATTTTTTTTTAAAATTTTTTGGGGTTTTTTTTGGGGAAAAAAAATTCCTTTAAAAAACCCCCCTTTTTTTGGGTTTTTAAAAAAAAACCCCAAAAAAAAAAAAAAAATTAAAAAAAACCAAAAGGGGGGTTTTTTTAAAAATTTTTTGGGGGGGGTTTTTTTTAAAAAAAACCCGGGGCCCCCGGGGGGAAAAAAAAAAATTTTTGGGTTTTTTTTTTTTAAGGAAATTTTTTGGGGTTTTTTTCCCGGGAAAAAAAAGGGGGGCCCCCCTTTTTTTTCCCTTTTTTCTTTTTTTCCCCTTTTTTTTTCCCCCAAAATTTTTTTTTTTCCCCCCCAAATTTTTTTTCCCTTTTAAATTTTTGGGGTTTTTTTCCCCCAATTTTAACCCCCTTTTTTTTTTTAAAATTGGGAAAATTTTTTTTGGGGGGGGGGGAACCCCCCTTTTTTTTTGGGGTTTTTTTTCCCTTTTTTTTTTTTCCCCCCTTTGGGCCCCGGGAAAGGTGGTTAAAAATTTTTTTTGGCGGGCCCCTTTTTTTTAAAAAAAAAAATTTATAAAAAAATTTTGGGGGGGGGGGGGAAAAAAAAAATTTTTAAAAATTTTTTTGGGGGGTTTTTTTTTGGGGGGCCCCCTTTTGGGCCCCTTTTTCCTTTTTAAAATTTTTGTTTTTTTCTTTTTTTTTTTTTTTTTCCTTTTTTAAACCCAAAAAAAAAAAATTTTTTTTTTTAAAAGGGTTTTGAAAATTTTTTGGGTTTTTTTTTAAAAAAATTTTTTGGGTCGGCCCCCAAAAATTTTTTTTTTTCCCCCCCCCCCCCCCCCCCCCCCCCCCAAAAAAAAAAAAACCCCCCAAAAATTTTTAATTTTTTTTTTTTTTCCCCCTTTTAAAAATTTTAAATTTTCCCAAAAAAAATTTTTAAACCCCCCCTTTTTAAAAAAAAAGGGGAAACCCCTTTTAAAAAATTGGTGTAATTTTTTTGGGGCAAAGAAAAACCTTTTCCCCCCCCCCCCTTTTTAAAGGGGCCTTTCCCGGGGGATTTTTTTTTTTTTTTTTTTTTTTTTTTTGGGGGGTTTTTTAAATTTTTTTTTTTAATTTTTGGGGGGAAAAAAGGGGGGGGTTTTTTTGGGGGGGAAACCCTTCCCCTTTTTTAAAAAAATTTTTTTGGGCCCCACAATTTTTTTCCCTTGTTTTCCCCCCTTTTTGTTTTTAAAATTTTTTTTTTAAAAAAAATTTTTTTAAAACCCAAAAATTTTTTTTTTTTCCCCCCCCCCTTTTAAATTAGGGGGAAAAAAAACCCCCTTTTAAAATAAAAGGGGTTTTTTTTAAAATTTTTAAAAAGGGCCCAAAAAAAGGTTTATTTTTTTTTTTTTTAAAAATGGGGGGAAATTTTTTCCAAAAGGGGGAAAAAAAAAAAAATTTTTAAAAATTTTTTTCCCCCCCAAAAAAAAAAAAATTTTTCCGGGAAAAAACCTTTTCCCCCGGGCCCCCCAAAAAACCGAAAAAAAAAAAATTTTTTATTTTTAAATTTAGGGGTTTTTAAAAAAAAAAGGGGGTTTTTTGGCCCCCAAAAAATTTTTTTAAACCGGGCCCCAAAAAAATTTTTTTTTTAAAAAAAAAAAAAAAAGGGGGGTTTTTTTTTTAAAAAAGGGGAAAAAATTTTTTTAAAACCCCCAAAAATTTTTTTTTTTAAAAAAAAGGTAAAAAAATTTCCCAAGGGTTTTTTAAAAAAAAAAAAAATTTTTTTAAATTTTTTTTTTAAAAAAAAAAAAGGGGGGGTTTTCCCTTTTGGGGGTTTAAATTTTTTTTAAAAAACCCCTTTTTTTTGGTTTTTTTTTTAAAAAAAGGGAAAAATTGTTTTTTTCCCCCCCCCCTTTTTTAAACCTTTTCCCCCAAAAAAAACCCTTTTTTTTAAAATTAACAAGGGGGGCCTTTTTTCCCCAATTTTTTCTTTTTTTTTTGTTTTTTTTTTTAAAACCAATTTTTTTGGGGGGAAACCCCCTTTTTAAAAATTTTTTTTAAAAAAAATTTTTTTAATTTTTTTTTTTTTTTAAACCAAATTGTTTTCTAAAATTTAAGCCGGGAATTTTGGGTTTTTTAAAAAAATTTTAAATTTTTTTGGTTTTTTTCCCCCCAAAAGGGTTTTTAAATTTTAAAAAAAAGGGGGGCCGGAAAAATTGGGGGGGGGAAAAAAAAATTTTAAAATTTTTTTTTTGGGGGTTTTTTTTTTGGGAAGGGGTTTTTTTAAAACCCCTTTTTAAAAAATTTTGAAAAAAAAATTTTTTTAAAAAAAATTTTTTTTTAAGGGTTTTGTTTTAAAAAAAAAAATTTTTGGGGGCCCTTTTTTTTTTTAAAAAAATTTTTTAAAAAAAAAAAAAAAAAATTTTTTTTTTTTAAAAATTTTTAAATTTTTTTTAAAAAAATTTTATTTTTTTTTTAAAAATTTTTTTTAAATAAAAAAATTTTTCCCCCCCTTTTTTTTTTTTTTTTTAAAAATTAATTTTTTTAAAAAATTTTGGGGGGGGTTTGGGGGGGAATTTTTAAAAAAGGTTTAAAGTTTCCCCAAAAAAAATTTTCCCCAAAAAAAAACCCAAAATTTAAATTAAAAAAAAAATTTTTAAAAATTTTTTTTAAAAAATTTTTTTAAAAAAAGGGGAAAAAAAAAAAAAAATTTTGGGGGGTTTTGGGGTTTTCCCCCAAAACCCTTTTAATTTTCCCAAAAAAGGGGGGGGTTTCCGCTTTTTTTTTTGGGGGGGGCGGGTAAAAACCCCCAAAAATTAAAGGTTTTCCAATTTTTTTTTTTTAAAAATTTTTTTAAAACCGGTTTTTTTTTTTCCCCGTTTTTTCCCCCCCCTTTTTTTAATTTTTAAAAAAAAATTTTTTTGGGGAAATTTTTGAAAAAAAAAGGGGGTTTTTTTTTTTTTAAAATTTTTTTTAAAAAAAAAAAACCCTTTTTGGGGGGGGGAAAAATAAAAATTTGGCAAGGGGGTTTTTCCCCTTTTTTTAAAATTTTTCCGGCCCCCCCCCAAACCCCAAAGGGGGGGAAAAAAAAAAAAAAAAAAAAAAACCCCCCAAAAAAAAGGGGGCCCTTTTTTTTAAAAAAAACCCCCAGTGGGGAAAACCCCCAAAAAAACCCCCCCCAAAGGGGGGAATTTTTTTAAAAAAAAATTTTTCCAAAAGGAAAAAAAAAAAAAAAAACCCCAAAGAAAAAAAAAAAAAAGGGGGCCAAAAACCCCCCTTTTAAAATTAAAATTGGGGGGGGGAAAAAAAAAAAAGGGGGGGTTTTTTGGGGGGGGGCCCCCCCCCCCCCCCCCGGGGGGGGGGGGGGGCCCCCGGGGGAAAAAAAAAATTTTTTTGGGGGGGAAAATTTTTTAAAAAAGGGGGGGGGGGGAAAAAAAAATTTTAAAAAAATTTTTGGGAAAAATTTAAAATTGAAAAAAAAAGGGATTTAAAAAAATTTTTTTTTTAAAAATAAAAAATTTTAAAAAGTTTTTAATTTAAAAAAAAAAAAAATTTTGGAAAAAAATTTTTTTTTAAAATTTTTTGGGGGGCCCCCCAAAAAAAAATTGAAAAAAAGGGGGCCCCCCCAAAAAAAAAATTTTTGGGGGGTTGGAGGAAAAGGAAAAAAATTTTAAAGTTAAAATAAAAAAAATTTTGGAAAATTAAAAGGAAAAAAAAATTTTTTAAAAAATTTTTTTTTAAAAAAAAAAAGGAAATTTTTGGGGGGTTTTTTTTTTTTTTTTCCCCCCAAAAAAAAAATTTTTGGGTAAAAAAAACCCTTTTTTCCCCCCCCCGGAAAAAACCCCCCCCCTTTTTTTTTAAATTAAATTTTTTTTTCCCTTAAGGGGGGGTTTTGAAAAAACCCCAAAAAAAATTTTTTTGGGGGGAAAAAAAAATTTTTTTTTTTGGGGGCCCCCAAAAAAATTTTTTTTTTTTTTTTAAAAAAAAATTTTTTAAAAAAAACCCCAAAAAAAAAAAAATTTTTTTGGGGGAAAAAATTTTTGGGGGGGGGTTTTTTTTTTTTTTTTTTCCCCCCAAAAACCCCCAAAAACCCCCTTTTTTCCCTTTTGGGGTTTCCCCAAAAACCCAAATTTTTTTTGGGGGGGGGGGGGGCCCCCAATACAGGGTTAAAAATTTTTTTCCCCGGACCCCCGGGGGGGGGAAAAAAATTTTTTTAAAAAACCCCCCAAAAAAAAAACCCTAAAAAAAAAAAAACCCCCCCAAACAAAAAAAATTTTTTTTTTTTTTTTAATTTTTTTTTTTTTTTTTAAAAATTTTTTTTTTGGGAAAAATTTTCCGGCCCCCCCCCCCCCGGGGGGGAGAACCCTTTTTTTTTTTTTTCCGGGGTTTGGGGTTTTTTTTTAAATCGGTTCATCCTTTTTTTTTTGGGGGGGGGCCCCCCCCCCCCTTTTTTTAAAAACCCGGGGGGGTTTTGGGGCCCTTTTCCCCGGGGGGGGGCCCCCCCCCCCCCGGGGGGGTTTTTTTTTTTCCCCCTTTAAGCCCCCTTTAAAAAGGGGGGGGGGGCCCCTTTTTTTTTCCCCCCTAAAAGGAACCCAAAAAAATTTTTAAAAAAACCCCCCCGGGGAAAAAATTTCCCCGTTTTTTTGGGGGGGGGGAAAGGGGGGGAGGGGGGGGGGGGGAAAGGGAAAAAAAAAAAGGGGGGGGGGGGGGGAAACCCCAAAAAAGGGGGGGGGGGGGGGGAAAAAAACCCGAGGGGGGGGGGGGGGGGGAAAAAGGGGGGGGGGGGGGGGCCGGGGGGGGGGGGGGGGGGGGGGGGGAAAAAAAAAAGGGGGGGAAAGGGGGGGGGGGGGGGGGGGGGAAAAAAAAGGGGGAAAAGGGGGGGGGGGGGGTTTTTTGGGGGGAAAAAAAAAGGGGGGGGAAAGGGGGGGAAAACCCCGGGGGGGGGGGAGGGGGAAAAGAAAAAAAAAGGGGGGGGGGGTTTTTTTGGGGGGGGGGTTTTTTTTTGGGGGGTTTTTTTTTTTTTTTTCCCCCCCGGGGGGGTTTTCCAACCCCAAAAAGGGGGTTTTTTTGGGGGTTTCCAAACCCCAAAATTTTTTTTCCAAGGGGTTTTTGGGCGCCCAAAAAAAAAAGGGGGGGAAAAGGGGAAAAGGGGCCCCCCAAAAGGGAAAATTTTTTTTTTAAATTTTTTTTTCCCCTTAGTTTAATTTTTTTTAAAAAGGGTTTTTCCTTCTTAAAAAAAAAAAATTTTAAAAAAATTTTCCCCCCCCCCCAAAAAACCCCTTCCCCCTTTTTTTTTGGGGGCCCCCAAAAAAAACCTTCCCCCTCTTTTCGGCCCCTTTCCCCTTTTCCCCTTCCCCTTTTTTTTTTTTCCCCCCAAAATTTGGGTTTAAAACCCCCCGCCCGGGGGGGAAAAAACCCCCCCCCTTTTTTTTTGGGGGGTTTTCCCCTTTTCCCCTTTTTTTTTAAAGGAAATAAAAATTAAAGGGGGGTTTTTTAAAAAAAGGGGGGGGGGGGGGGAAAAATTTTCCCCCAAAAAGGGGGCCCCCCAAAAAAAGGGGGAAATTTTTGGGGAAAAAACCCTTTTTTTTCTTTTTTTTCCCCCGGGGAAAAATTTTTTCCCAAAAAAAACCCCCCCCTTTTTGGTTTTTTTAAAAATTTTTTTCCCGGGAAAAATTTTTTCCCCGGGGGGGTTTTTTTTTTTTTTTAAAATTTTTTTTGGGTTTTTTTAAATTTTTTTTAAAACCCCCCCCTTTAAAAAAGGTTTTCCCCCCCGGGGAAAAAAAAAGGGTCCCCAAAAACCCCCTTTTAAATTTCCTTTTTTTTTGGGCCAAAAAAAAAAAAAAGGGGGCCCCATTTGGGATTTTTTTTGGGGCCCCCAAAACCCCCCCCTTTTTTCCCTTTTTTGGCCCCAAAAACCCCCCTTTTTTTGGCCCTTTTAAAAACCCCCTTTTTAAACCCCCCCCCCTTAAAAAAAGGGGCCCCCCCCCCTTTAATTTTTGGGCCCCCCCCCCCCCCCCCTTTTTTAAATTTTCCCCCAAAAAAAAAAAACCCCCCCCCGGTAAAAATTTTTTTTTCCCCCAAAAATTTTAAATTTCCCAAAAAAAATTTTTTGGGTGGGGGAAAAAACCTTTTTGGGGGGTTTTTCCCTTTTTTTAAAAAACCCCAAAATTAAATTAAAAAATTTTTTTAAATTTTTTTCCCCCCCCCCGGGAAAAAACCCCCGGGGCCCCCCCGGGGGGGGGGGGGAAAAAAGGGTTTTTTTTTTTGGTCCCCCTTTTTTCCCCCTTTTTTTTTTTAATTTTTGGGTTTTTTTTTTTGGGGGTTTTTTTTAAAAAGGTTTTTTCCCCCTTAAAAACCCCCTTTTTTAATTTTTTTTTCCCCTTTTTTTTTTAAATTTCCCATTTTTTTTTTTTTCCCCCTTTGGGAAAAAATTTTTTGGGGAAAAAAACCCCCCTTTTTTTTTTTTAAAAAAAAAGTTTTTTTTAAAAACCCCCTTTTTTTTTCCCCCCTTTTTTTTTTTGGATTTTTTTCCCTTTTTTTTTCCCCAAAATTTTTAACTTTTTTTTTCCCCTTTTTTTTGGGGGGGTTTTTTTTTTTTTGGGGGGGGGGTTTTTTCCTTTTTTCCCCCCCCCCCCTTTTTTTTAAAAATTAAATTTTTTTTTTTGGCCCCCGGCCCCAAAAATTTTAAAGGGGAAAAATTTTCCCCACTTTTTTTTTTTAAAAAAACCCCCCCCTTTTTTTTGGGGCCCCAAAACCGGCCCCCCTTTTGGCCCCCCCTTTTTTGTTTCCGTTTTTTTTTTTCCCCCCAAAAATTTTCCCCTTTTTTTTTTAAAAAATTTTTTTGGGGGCCCCCCGGGCCCCCCCCCCCCTTTTTTTCCCCCAAAAACCCGGGGGCCCCCCCCCCCCAAAAAAAAAATTTTTTTTTGGGGGGGGGGGGAAAAAATTTTTAAAAAAAAATTCCAAAAAAAAAGGGGGGGTTTTTTTCCCCAAAAGGTTTTTTCCCAAAAGGGTAAACGGCCCCCGGGGGTTTTTTAAAATTTTTTTTTTGGGGGAAAAAAACCCCCCCCCCCAAGCCCCTCCTTTTCCCCCTTTCCGGGCCCCGGGGAAAAGGGTTTTTTTTGGGCCCCTTTAAAATTTTTAAAAAAAACCCCCCCCCTTTTTGGGCCCCCCCCCCCAAAAACCCAAAAAATTCTCCTGCCCCGGGGTTTTTCCCAAAACCCGGGGGGGGAAAAAAAAAATCCCCCAAAAAAATTTTTTTTCCCCCCTTTTTTTTTTTTTGGGGGGGGGGAAAAAAACCCCCCAAAAATTTTTTTTTTTTCCCCCTTTTTTAAAAAAGGGGGAAAACCCCTTTCCCGGGCATTTTTTAAAAAATTCCCCTTTTTTTCCCCCAAAGGGTTTTTTTTTTTTTTTAAAAATTTTTTAAAAAAATTTTTGGGGTTTTTAACCCAAAAAGGGGGGTTTTTTAAAATTTTTTTTTTAAACCTTCCCCAGGGGAAAACCCCCAAAAAAAGGGCCTTGGTAAAAATTTTTAAAAGGGGGGGCCCCCTTTTTTTTTTTTTAAAAAAAAAAAAAAAAATTTTTTGGGGAAAAGGGGGGAAAAAAAATTTGCCAAAGGGTTTTAAAAAAAATTTTTTGGGGGGGTTTTAAAATTTGGGAAAAACCCCCAAAAAAAAAAGGGCCAAAGGGAAACTTTTTTTTTTTTTGGTTTTTCCCTTTCCGGTTTTTTTTTTTTTTTAAAAAAATTTGGAAATTTTTTAAACCAATTTTTTTGGGGGGGGGGTTTTTTTTGGGGAAACTTTTTTTGGGGGGGCCCGGGAATGGGTTTTTAAACCCCCCAAAATTTTGTTTTTTCCCTTTTTTTTGGGGGATAAAAAAAAAAAAGGGGGCCCCCTTTGGGGAAAACCCCTTAGGGTTTTTTTTTTCCCTAATTGGGGGGGGCCCCCCCCCAAAAAATGGGCAAAAAAAAAAAAAAAAAAAAAGGGGCCCCGGGGGTTTTGGAAAAAAAAACCCCCCCCAAAACCCCAAAAAAAATTTTTTTTTTTTAAAAAAAAAAAAATTTTTTAAAAGGGCCAAATTTTTTTTTTCTTTTTTAAAAAAAAAAAAAATTTTTCCCGGGGGGGGGGGTTTTTAAAAAAATTTTTTAAATTCCCTTTTTCCCCCAAAAAACCCCCCTTTTTTTTTTTTTTAAAAAAAAAAATTTTTTCCCCCAAAATTTAAAAAGGGGGAAAAAGGGGTTTCCCCTTTTTAAAAAAATTTTTTTTAAAAATTTTTTTTTTAAAAAAAATTTTTTAATTTTTTTTTCCCCCCCCGGGAAACTTTCCCCCCCCCCCAAACCCCTTTTTGGGCTTAAAGGGAAATTTAAAATTTTTTTTAAAAAAAAAGAAAAATTTTTAAAAAAAAATTTTTTAAACCAATTGGGGGGGGGGGGAAAAAAAAAGGAAAATAACCCCCCCCAAAAAAACCCAAAAAAACCCCCGGTTTTCCCCCCCTTTTTTAAAAAAAATTTCTGTTTTTTTTAAAAAAATTTTTTTTTCCCCCTTTTTAAAAAAGGAACCTTTCCTTTTTTTAAAAAAGGTTTTAAAAAAAAAGGGGGAAAATTTTTTTAAAAAAACCCCCGGTTTAAAAGGGAAAAAAAATTTTTGGGGGGTTGGAAAAGGGGGGAAAAAAACCCCCAAAAAATTTTTTTTCCCCGGGGGGAAAAAACCCCCCAAAAAGGGGGGGGAAACCCGGGGCCTTGGGGCTTTTTTTAAATTTTTTTTGGGGGGTTTTTTTGGGGAATTTTTTTTTTTTTTTTTTGGGAAATTTTTTTCCTTTTTTTTTTAAATTTAAATTTTTTTGGGGGGGTTGGGGGAAAAGGGGGGGTTTTTTAAAAAAAAACCCCAAAAAAAATTTTTGGGAAAAAGGGAAAGGGTTTTTTTTTGGGGGGGGTTTTTCCCCTTTTTAAAAAAAAAAAAAAAGGGGGAAAAAATTTTGGGGTTTTTTTTTTGGGGAAAAAAAAAAGGGTTTTTTTTTAAACCCCGGTGAAAGGGGGGGGGAAAAAGGGGTTTTGGGGTTTTTTAAAAAAAAGGTAAAACCCAAAGGGGGGGGGAAAAAAGGCCCTTTAAATTTTTGGAAAAATTTTTCCCTTTTAAAAAACCCGTTAAAATAAAAAGTGGGGGACCAAAGGGTTTATGGGGGAAACTTTTTTTTGAAAATGCAAAATATTCCGACATGCCCCGATGCTTGACAACGGAATTATATTAGTGATTATGTGATTTATATGTTATGATGATTTTTGTTTTATTTTTATGAAGTAATGTGTTGTATGGGTGGTGTTGTTGTGTTTTTGTTATGTATATGTAGGGATGATGGATGGATGATGTATGATGAATATAGGATATAGGTGTTTATTTTTTGATGTTGTATGTGAATTAGTAGTATGTTGTATGTATTATTTGTGAATAGTAAGTGTGATGGTGTATGTATTGTGAATGTATTGTGTATGTTTATGTTTGTGAGTTTGAATGGTGTATGTATGTATGTGTGTATGATGTTGTGTGTGATTGTGTGTAGTATGTGGTGTATGTTGGGGTTTTGAATGTATGTGAATGTGTGTTATTGTGATGCATGTGAGGGTGTATGTATTATGATGTATTTTGTATGATGTATGTATTATGAGTAATGATGATGTATGTATTATGATGTAGGTGGTGTATGTTTGTGTGTAATGTTTTATGATGTATGTATTATTGTGAAATGTATGTAGTATGGTGTATGTATGTGAATGTATTTTGAATGATGTATTTTTGTATTTGATGTTTTATGTTGTATTGTGTTGTATATTTTGTATGTATGTTGATGTATTATGTATGTATGATGTAGTATGTATTATGAGTAGATGTAGTATGTTGTAGAGTATGAGTATTTGTTGTAGATGATGTAAGTATGTTTATGTATGTTGTATTTGTATGTAATTTTAGTAGATATTATGATGATGATGTATATGTAATGTATGTATGTATGTAGTATAATGTATTATGTAGGAGGGATGTAGATGTATGAGTATGGTAGATTGTTTTATGTAATGATGATGTAGTTTAAGAGATGTAATGGAGTATGGAGAACTCATAATAGCATGCATGTGCTGTATGATGACATGATTTGCGCTCATAAATTTATTAGTTTTAGAGTATGTATTAGTATGATTATGTATGTATATTAGTATTATGTATGATTGTCAGAGCCTAGCTACCAGACATCGTTGCGGCGCCCGGCGGACAAGAGTTGTCGCGCTGGCGAGATTCTTACCTGACACGCAACCAGCGCTGACGACAGACGCACGCAAAGCCACGTGACCCCACCAGAGGCAGTGGGCAGTGTGTGTGCTAATCTCAGACCAAGCTGGGACTGGACATCTGAACGGACGTGTGTGTCGAGAGCAAGGCGTTTTGTGTGAATCTCCGTGGTTGTGAGCTGAACGACTGATATCGTGAGCGTCAGACCTATGAGCTGTATTGTGGTTGTGAGTTGCTTATATGTTGTACATTGCTGTAACTATTGTTATGTATTTAACGTGGTACTAAATCCATAGAAATTGTGTTGCTGTGTCTTACGTCGAATCACGTTGTACTTGTACGTCTCACATGTGTTAGCCAACGAGCCTAATAGAAGATCCTGACATGTGTGGACGTGGGTTGCTCGTCTTTATTTAAGAACCTAATATATTTAGGACGTGTGTTGTTCGTCTTTGTTATTTAAAACTATAATTCTTGTACTTGTAAAATTTGTCAAGGTTATAGTGATGTACATGTGATCGGAAAAGTCTCAGTGTGATCCATTACTACATTGTCTAAATATGTTTAAGATCATTAGTAAATGTACAGTACATATTGTTTGATCCTGTAAACGTGTTAAAATTTGTGATTTGTGAAAATTGTCACCGTTTGACCTTGTAAACCCTTGTGATTTTGCCGCCATTTTGACCTTGTCGCCATCTTGTAAACTTGATGTCTTTGTCCTTACTGAATGTCATCTTGATGTAAGTGATGTGTCATCAATGTTATTGAGTGTTCAAATACAGATAGATTGTTTTGTTTATTGAGTTTGTGGAACGCAAAGAGTTTTGGAAAGAGTGTAACTTCTGTTGAAAGAAACACTGTTGACGACAAATTTACGACATACAATTATACTCAACGCCTTTCAAACCAAATCAACACTTAGTGACTTCAGGCACAAAACCAACAAACACACGCTAACTTATTTCTCTCCAAAAAAAAGCAGGTTTTTGCGTACCATCCATAACCCTGCCGTAGAGGTCATTGGGGTTTCCCGAAGTACGACCTTACAGTTTTCTAGCCCGATTGCCCAACCATTCGTCACCATATCCAAGGGCACTTGAGTATATTTTTCTTCACTTTAACTTTACGTATGCATTAGTGGGCACGCATCGTATAGTCAAATCAATTGTAAGTTGTTTTTCTACTAACCATTTACAAATATTTTGGGGTGGTTGATTTTCATTGACATATTTTCTCCATCATGTCGTCATTATTTGATTTCATCGATATGGGGTTAAAATTAAAGTTAGAAGGTGATAAATAACAAATGGAGTGAGAAGAAATACGCTGAATACTGTGAACGCGAAGAAAAGAGCAGCAGAAAGAGCTCTAAAACAAGCAGAAATGGCTGCAAACAAGCTGAGGCAGAAAACAGCCCGAAACAGGCAGAGATTGAAAAGCTGCAAACAAGCTGAGGGAAGAAAAAAAGCCGAAAAAGGCAGAGATTGAAAAGGGTGCCAAACAAGCTGAGATAGACGGGAACTTAAGAAAGCAGAAATAGCAGCTCAGAGTAAGAGAGAAGAACTTGAATTCAGTTGAAAATGAAACAACTCGACACTGAGACTGCAATGAATAAAGAGTCAAAAAAATCTGAAAGACTGGAAAAAGAAAACCAGTATAAAAAGTACCAAGGTATCGTTCGTAACTATACCTCGGGTGACTGCATAGCAGCCTTTACCCAAAATTTTGAGACTTTAATGGAACATTACCAAGTTCCACTTTCGGAATGGAATATTTTATATATGAGAAGTCTATCTGGGGAACCTCTGAAAGTCATTGAAACCATCCCCAAAGACCTCAGAAAAGAGTACCATTACATTAAATCTAAAATAATGGCACATTTCATGTTAGATGAAGCAGGGTACAGAGAACAATTCAGTAAACTGAGTCCAAAATCAACTCAAACGTTCTCTGACTACCTCTGTTTAGTCCGAGACATTTTCAGCAAATGGACTTCATCAGCCAAAATTAACAAAAATTATGATAAATTAGAAGATCTCATTATTCGAGAAAAAGGTTATTTCTTCTATCCCAACATCTTTTTCTAAGTTCTTGCAGGAGAATGAATGCACAAGTGTGGAAGAAATGGAAAAAACGTGGGTCGGCCTATTATACGGCAAATAAACAGTGTTTTGCCACTGAAGCTACTGACAGTAACTGGGTAGCAGCAGCCAACTATGAGAAAAACTATAGTAGGCAAAAACCAAACAGGCCTACCTCTGAAAAATTTAGACATTGTGTTCATTGTAAAATGTCTCATTATTTGAACGAGATGTGCGATAAAAACCCAGGGTACCAAACATACTTGCAAAATATGGTAAACAGACAAGACAGAGAACGTAAATCGTTCAAAATTACGTAAATGTTTTCTCTGCAAGGCTTACGGTCACCATCGCATGGATTGTAAAGGCAGGCATATGACCAACAAAGCCAATGCCGCCTTGTTCGATAGTTCAGCGTCAGAAGACGAAAATACAGAAAAACATCCTGTACATGCAGCACAGGCTTGTGACGTATTTAGTTCCAACACATGCACTGTCTGTAATACCTTCTTTGAAAATGGTATCTTAACATGCGGGCACGCCATCCCTATTGCTAATGAGGAAGGTAACTTAGTAATAGACTCAAAAGGCAAGTTAGACATCTATCACGGGTATGTTAATGGCAAGTCTGCTACAGTACTTCGCGACACCGGGAGTACACTTATTGGCCTGAAAACAACATTCATAACACCTACAGACTACACAGGTAGACACATCACATGTAGAACATTTTCAGGCAATATTGAAAAATATCCATTAGCTTGGGCATACATCGAAACACCATTCCTCACCGGAAAAGTAAAGTCGCAGCACTTACAAACCCAGTGTGCGATATAATCATCGGAAATTTACCGGAGGTGAATGACAAACCTCATAACCATGACATAACATCACTATGTATTAATGATAACACATCACCACCAAATGTCATTGAAAATGTCATATCACCAGTTGAATGTATGTTAGCTAATGCAGCACTAAGTTCTCATCACATCATTGACGATATCATTCCATCATCATCTGATGTCATTGAGTGTGTGAACGCAGTAACAAGAGCTACTGCTAGAGTGCAAGATGATAGTAACCAAACTGAGGCTATTCAAATGCTTAGCCCAGAAGTACCACCTAGTGACTCGATGAAGGAAACATTCATAACAGCTCAAAAAGCTGATCCTTCACTGTCAAAGTATTTTGACCTGATCGGCAAAAAGCCAAGAGTAACGAAAAATGCTAAATGGCATTTTGCTTTATACAATGATATACTCACCAGGTACTACACCAAAGGTGACGTTACAACAAAGCAAACTGTGTTACCAACTACTTATCGCAAGCAAGCTTTACATCTTGCTCACGATATACCTTTTGCAGGTCATATGGCATATGTTAAAACCAGGTCAAGACTATTGACACAGTTTCATTGGCCAAAATTCTGTAATGACATAAAAACATATTGCAGAAGTTGTGATACATGCCAGAAACTGGTAAAGAAAGGTAAAACACCCACAGGCAAAGTTACAAGTCACTGACTTAGCCAGTCGACCTTTTGAAAAATTATCAGTTGACATTGTGGGCCCTCTTAGTCATACAACTACTAGAGGGAATAAATATATTCTAACAATTATTGATCAATGTAGTCGCTGGCCAGAAGCGATTCCGTTAAAGAACATTACTGCCAACGATATCATGGAAGTGTTCTTCCATATTTTCTCCGAATTGGGTTTCCAGATACTATCCAGTCTGATAGAGGCACTCAGTTTATCGCCGCATCCACTCAAGCTTTCACTAAAATGTTAGGAGTGAAGCAAGTCTTCAATAGCCCCTATCATCCTCACTCGAGCGGGATTATAGAAAAGCTTAATGGGGATCTGAAGCACATGCTAGCCAAAGTAACTCAAGATCACCCCAATAACTGGGATGTATACTTACCAGCTGTTCTTTTTGCTTATCGCGAGGTACCACATTCTAGTACCGGTTTCTCTCCTTTTGAACTCATCTATGGTGCCAAACCACGCGGCCCATTAACAATTTATCACCAAATGTTAACTGATTCCACTCCAGTATTGAAACCCATATCATCATTTGTGTATGTAACATCATTGCGTGAAAGGATAATGAAATCATGTGAAATTGCTAAAAGTGCACTAAAACTATCTGGTGCTACTTACAGACAATACGCAGACAAAGGTAACAGGACTATAACATTGACAGCTGGACAGGACGTTCTACTACTACTACCTAGTGACAGACAGCTACTGACAGATTCTTGGCAGGGACCTTTTAAAGTGACAAGACAAATCTCTCCTGTTGACTACGAAATCCTGATAAAAGACAAACACAAAATATTTCACATCAATATGCTAAGACCATACTTCAACAGAGACAACGAACAAGACGATACGACAGCTTGCACCGTGATAATAGATCACGAAGATGACGATTCTAGCGACGAGATTCCAACACCTACATTAGACACGACAAACTGCTTGAAGGAGATCAAGATCAATCCAAACCTAAGTCAAGCAGAGACAAACAGTTGCAAACAGTTGATACAAGAGTACAACACCATCTTTTCAGACAACCCAGGACAAACAGAGTTAGTACAGCATCACATCACACTCACATCAAACACACCCATAAGATGCAGACCATACACCATACCATTACATTACAAGGAACAACTACATCAGGAAATCATCAACTTAGAAAAAAACAACATCATCAGACGATCCCTATCAGACTTCTCTTCACCCATGGTCATTGTACGGAAAAAGGACAACACAATACGACTTTGCATTGATTACAGAAAACTGAACAAAATAACTGTTTTAGATCTTGAACCAATGGCAAATACGGACGATCTTCTGACAGAACTGACTGACGCTAAGTTCTTCACGACCCTTGACATGGCTAAAGGTTACTGGCAGATTGCTGTACATGAAGACAGCAGACATCTAACAGCTTTCGCCACGCCTTGGGGACTGTACGAATGGTGCAAACTTCCATTTGGGCTAGTCAATGCCCCAGCCACATTTGTACGCATGACACGACTCCTCCTATCTGACATTCCTAATATAGTTTCCTATATTGACGACATCTGTGTCCATACAGAGACAATGACGGAACATATAAAGATACTGGAACAGACACTAGAACGTATCAGACAGCACGGACTGACAGTGAAGCCTTCAAAGGTGAGCATGGCTTACCAAGAGATATCATTTTTGGGGTACAGAATATCCAATGGCTTTGTCATGACAGACAACAAAATTGTCTCGAAAATTCTAAAACTGTCACTTCCAACAAATAAGAAACAAGTCCGCAGTTTGTTGGGACTTATTAATTATTACAGAAGCTTTATTCCTGATTTTTCAGAACTGACTGAGGTTTTTTCTAATTACTAACCAAGAATAACCCGAAAAAGTTGTAAACGATGAATGCCTACGAAATGCATTTGATAAAGTTTTGGCACACTTTTCTGATAAGAATCACCTAATCTCATCCTTAAATTGCCCAACATTCGTTTACCTTTCAGATTGAGAACAGATGCTAGCTCCATTGCGATCGGTGCAGTCCTATTGCAGGAATACAACGACATCTGCATCCCGTTGTTTTCTATCAAGAAAACTAAGCCCGAGAGCGGCTGGTCCATTCCGCAATTAGAGGCATTGGCCTTAGTAGAAAGTGTACAAAACTGCCAAATATCTTCTAGGGAAAAGAAAA